>NJCR01000690.1:0-13570 GCA_002234235.1 Fusarium hostae | reverse complement strand
ATTATATTAAAGTTAATATAAAACATAAAAATAATTTTTTAAAGATTTTTTAAGTAATTAAAAAATAATTTAATTTTATATAAAAAATATTAAATAAGCTTTATTTTTTAAAGATTAATTTAATTATAAATAAGTATATAATGCTATTTATAAATAAATTAAAAAAAATAATACTTATTAAGGAAAAGTCTATATTAATAGGCTTTAAAGTTTAAATTATTACTTAATAAGGCTTTTTTTTAATAACTTTAATATATAAAGTTATTATTATATATTATTATTATTATTAACTTATCTATATTAAAACTAATTAATAAAAAGAAAAAGCTATAAATTAAAGCCCCTTTTAATAATATATAAAGCATTATAGTTTATTTAATAAAAAGACTATTTCTTTAAATATATTATATCTTTATAAATAATATCTTTTTATTACTATAGCTTTTTTACCTCCTTTAATAGCTTAGCTTTAATACTATAAATATAATATACCTTAACTGCAATATTAATACTATAATAAAGAGAATAAAAAAGACTAATAAAGCTTTTAATAATATATCTTTAAAGTATAATAAAGTTATATTAATTTTAATATTAAATAAATAAATATAAATAACTTTTAGCTATATTTCCCTTATTAATTTATTTCTTTTTATTCCCTTTAGGTTATTTAAATCACTTAAAAGGATAGTAATATAATGCTCTTTATTTTAACTATATATATAAATGCCCCTTATAAGTATATATTAAAAAAGAGAAAGCTACTAACTAAAAAAGGCATAAAGGCAAAGACATAAAAGCTATAATGCCTTTTTAATAGAAATAGCTTTAAAATAATTTTTATATTTATTATTACTATTTAATATAATAATAAAATAAATTATATAGATTATAGTAATTAAATAAAGTTCTATATAATATATAAATATTAATTTTATTATAATCTATAAAAGGTATTACTTTAAAGCTTTTTCCTTAAAGTTATATTTATAAATAGCTTTATTTTATAAAAGAAGACTTAATATCTTTATTAAAAGCCCTATAATATACTTAAAGCTTAAAATAAATATATCTATAATATAATTTTTAATATATATATTACTAAAGGCAACATAAAGAAGAAAAATCAGTTAAGGAAAAAAGAAAATACTAAAGATACTAAAGTACAGTAAAATCACCTATAAAGAGATATTAATTATATCTATAGAGGCAGAAATAGCTCTTTACTTTACCTAGCTTATAAAGGCCTCCATTAAGAGCAGACTTAATCCCTCAAAAGGGTAAAAAAAGGAGGTTATTTACAGCCAATATCAGGAAATACATAAGATTAGGTTACTAGATATAGCTATAAAGTATATAATATAGCGATTTATAATAATGCTAACTGTTAGTACTTATATCACACGCCAATTTAGGTGTAAATAAAGGTACCAGCTATCACAGTCATTTTGATTGGCCCCCCACCCCTGTCGCTACTTCGTGGATGCCTTATGCCACTCAAAGAGATAAGAGGTTAAGTAAACTTAAGTAAGTGTATAAATTTAAAGCCAGGCACTTCTAAACTTTTAAATATAATAAGAGACTTAGATGTTTTTATTCAGTTTTTAATAATATTATAGACGTTTATAAATTATTTAACCTAAAGATTCTTCTAAAAGATGCAGAAAACCATCAATAGCCCAACTTTTGACATATCATTTCGTAGTTGACGCCATGCCACTTCATATTACATAGTACGAGGAGGCCAACGTCGTATTTCACAACCACAACATTCCCCTTTCTCATTCTAGCATCATCCCCCTCAACTATCATTGAATCGGCTTTCAGATGATTCTCTCCTTTCTAAGTTGGTTACCCAAGGTACTCGGAGCCAGAGCGCAGCGGGTCAAACTTGAATGTTCCATCTGTAGGTAGGCTGTGATCATGTTAAGAGACGCTTCAGGTGCTGACAGAACGAGGACCAAAGGGCAAGCTTGGGCCCCCTCTTGCCCCTGTAGCCTAGTGAAGTTACAGGCAGCAACCACCAACGCCCCAGTTGGAGCTCCTGCCTGCCCAGGCCATAGCTCATTCACGGTGAATCTGACTTGAGCAGATGAACAAAGAAAAATGGCACATCTCTTTGTTTGAAAGACACATCACGCATCCCATTTCGATGGTTTATTTAATCTTCACTTTTTCATCATTGTCGCAGCTTTAAGACGGCCTTCTCAATACATCGCCACTTTTGCAACCGCCCAGCTTACAACTAGAGCAAACAAAACATCATGTCGCAGACTGACGAGGCACAGCATGAAGATGAGATCCAGTATAGCACCGTGGGCATGACCCGCGAAGAGCTGGAGGAAAAGTGAGTAATTCCAAATCCCTCAAGAATCCGATCCTCATACTGACTTTGCGCAAGGTTTCCGAATCGCCCAAGGAATCACTCAAAAACGCTCATCTTCTCGGAACTGTTTCGAGAAGTCTTCAACCCCCTCAATGAGAATAAGAAGCAGAATGCCACTGGTACAGGCCCTAGAAAGGGATTCCGTGGTGTGAACAAGCTTTCCCCTCATGAACAGCGTCGGCACATCATTGAGCGCTTCATCATTCGATGGCGCAAAGAAGTTGGCCCTGATTTCTATCCTGCTTTGCGCCTGATTCTGCCAGACAAAGACCGTGATCGTGGGGTTTATGGCCTCAAAGAAAACACAATTGGAAAATTGCTTGTCAAACTTATGAAAATCGATAAAAACTCCGAAGATGGCTACAACCTGTTGCATTGGAAACTACCAGGTCAGACGACAGCGTCGCGCCTAGCTGGTGACTTCGCAGGACGATGTTTCGAAGTCATCTCAAAGCGGCCAATGCGCACCGATGTTGGAAATATGACCATTGCAGAAGTCAATGAGCAGCTCGACAAACTCGCTGCTTCAACAGGGGAGTCAGAGAATCTGCGCGTCTTTGAGACTTTCTACAATCGCATGAATTCAGAAGAGCTCATGTGGCTCATTCGGATCGTCCTCAAGCAGATGAAAGTCGGCGCTACGGAGAAGACTTTCCTTGACCTGTGGCATCCAGACGGAGATGCTCTGTTTAGTGTGTCCTCAAGTTTAAGACGCGTTTGCTGGGAGCTGCATGACCCAGAAACCCGCCTTGAGCAGGGCGAAACTGGAGTTGCTTTAATGCAATGTTTCCAACCACAGCTCGCCCAATTTCAGATGCCCGCATCATTTCAAAAAATGATCGAGCTTCTTCGGCCGACCGAGGAAGACCCCGAATTCTGGATCGAGGAAAAGTTGGACGGTGAGCGTATGCAAGTCCATATGGTCCAAGACAAGAGCCACCCAGGTGGCAGAAGGTTCTGTTTTTGGTCACGAAAAGCCAAAGATTACACCTATCTCTACGGCGATGGCCTCCAAGACGAGAACTCAAGTCTGACCAGACATTTGAAAAACGCATTTGCATCTGGAGTAAAGAACTTGATCCTGGATGGCGAAATGATCACCTGGGATATGGGTGTCGACAAGATAGTGCCTTTTGGCACCCTCAAAACAGCTGCGCTTTCGGAACAGAAGAACAAGTCAGATACAGACTCAGCTGGCCACAGGCCATTGTTCCGTGTTTTTGATATCCTCTACCTGAACAACAAACCTCTAACCCAATATACCCTACGGGATCGACACAGAGCTTTGGAAAAGGCTATTAAGCCTGTTCATCGCCGACTTGAGATTCACAGTTACGACAAGGCAACGAGTGCCGACGCAATCGAGCCTCTTCTCCGTGAGGTTGTCGCCAATGCTTCTGAAGGCCTTGTGCTGAAGAACCCGCGATCTATGTACCGTCTCAACAGTCGAAATGATGACTGGCTCAAGGTCAAGCCTGAATACATGTCCGAGTTTGGCGAGTCCCTCGACTGTGTCATTATTGGTGGCTACTATGGTTCAGGGAAACGAGGTGGCGTGCTATCAAGCTTCCTGTGTGGACTACGTGTTACGCAGAATCATATACAAGCTGGCGCCAATCCCGAGAAATGCTTCAGTTTCTTCAAAGTCGGTGGCGGTTTCCGCGCAGAAGATTATGCGGAAATTCGGCATCGAACAGAAGGAAAATGGGTTGAGTGGGATCAGAAGAATCCGCCATCAGAGTACATCGAACTTGGAGGCGGAGAGCTTAGACAATACGAGCGACCAGATGTCTGGATCAGACCCAAAGACTCTGTTGTTGTTTCTGTGAAAGCAGCCAGTGTTGGACCTTCAGATCAATTCGCCCGTGGCTTCACATTAAGATTCCCACGATTCAGGCGACTTCGACTGGACCGAACCTGGGATACAGCCCTCTCCCTTGAAGAATTCCAGGAGTTGAAGGAGCGAGTTGACGAGGAGTCAAAAGAGAAGGCGATGACGGTTGAGGACAGGAAGCGGCGCAACCCCAAGCGAGTCAAGCGAGAGCTGACCATTGCTGGAGAGGACGCGATTGTAGCTGAGTTCAAGGGAGAGACGACCAACCTTTTTGAAGGACTAGAATTCTGCGTGCTTTCTGAAGCGCTCCGGCCTTATAAAAAGACCAAGGCTCAGCTTGAGGCCATCATCAAGGAGAATGGCGGCACAGTCTCACAACGAGCCGTGCCAGGGACCAACATGGTTCTGATAAGCGACAAGAAGGTGGTAAAGGTGGCGAGCCTCATTAAAGGAGGGGCCGTTGACATTGTCCGCCCTAAATGGCTTAGAGATTGTCTTGAACAGGAATTGGGGGCGTTTCTTTTGCCGTTTGAACCTTCACATCTGTTTCACGCTACTGATGCATTACACCGAGCGGCAGAAGACAACACAGACCAGTTTGGGGACAGCTACGCGCGAGATCTTTCCATTGAAGAGCTCAAAGAGCTAATGCACGACATCCCTAAGATTGAGGACGGCACGCACTTTGACAAGAATGAGTTTCTCCAACAGCTTGAAGAACACGGGAAGGACTTGGGACGATTAAGGAGCTTTACCTTCCGACGATGTGTGGTGCTGTTTCATTCCGTGGAAGCTGGCGACAACAAAATTTCGAGGCTAAAGTATCTTGTGAAGTACGGCGGGGGTAATGTTACAGATGACACCGATTACCTGTCTGTGACACATGTGGTGATCAAAGGCGACGACCCGATGCAGGTGGGCGAGGCGGCTGATATGGTACGAAAAGAACTGAGCTCAAGGCGCGTGCAGCCAAGATTGGTGACAGGGAAGTGGATCGACGAGTGCTGGAAAGAGAGCACATTGCTTGACGAGGAGCAGTTTGTAATTCCTTGAGGAATATGGGGTGCTTGTGATGTATACTATCTAACCTGTATATTGATGCAATGAGAATACAACGCCCAAAAACCCGTAAAAGTGCACTCATTTGCCAATAGTCAAGAACAGTCTGTCACCAACATCTCCCACACCAGGCTTTAGCATACCATCCTTGGTCAACTCTTTGTCCACTGCTGCGATCCAAACCTCGCATCCCTCAGGCCATTCGGCAGCGACTCTCTGAACACCCTCGTCAGCTCCAATGACGGCGAGAACAATGATTCTCTTTGCGCCCCATTCACGAAGCGTCTGGATAGCGGCGGCGCAGGTTCCGCCGGTTGCAATAACGGGATCGACCAAGATAGCAAGGCTACTAGCGTTGCTGCTCGAGGAGTCACCTGGGATTTGCTGAGGAAGATTGTTGTAGTACTCGACTGGGTCAAGAGTTGACGGCTCACGATACATGCCCAGGTGATGAACTGGAACTGGGATAGGGAGCATGGTTTGCACAGCTGGAGATGTCAGTTTAGGCAATATGAGTGAAGTAGCGGCCGGACTAACCCTCAACCATGCCAAGACCTGATCGCAGAATGGGAACCAGACACATGGTACTTGGTTGCACTGTTGTGGAAGTGAATTGGAAGCCCAAAGGCGTCTCATCCTGTTCATGGTTAGTGAAGCTTTGAAGATGCCCATTATGCTTCATACCTGAGGTCCTTCCGTAGCTTCCAAAGACGAAGCAAGAGCTTCACAAGAAACAATCAGAGAGATCTCATGAATCAGTGATTTGACCTCTCTAGGACTGTTGGTCTTTGAGCGAAGCTGGCTCAGCTTTGCCCGTAGACACGGGTGCTGAGAGACATGGACGTTTGAAGGCAACGAAGACATTATGAGTTATGCACGGATTATTTCACAAATGTAAAGAATCTACGAGGAGACGATGAAGCATCACAAGATGAGATGCTGGGACGAAGCCAAGGAGAGAGAAGAAGGAGAAGAAAGAAAGAAACAGAAAGAAAAAGGAGAAGGAGGGGGTTTTGTAACTGAGTGAGAGCAGTGTAAGGTATTTACCTGGAGACACGTTGAGCACTGTACCTGTACCTGTTTATCAGTTTGTTGGTACTACGTGAGATAATCCAATCGTCGTTCCAAGAGAGATCACAAGGACAATCAATGATAGTCGAGGCGGGCGGTAGCGTATGTCGGCGGGGTTAGAGCTTAAGCTACAGGGGAATGCTCGGAGGAGGGCGGGGTGCGATAAGATAAGACGGAGCTCACCGCTGTCAGTGATAGGAGCTACATTGAAACGCGGTGAGGACTCAACATTCAGATATTCGTGTTTGTTATTAACAAATACTTGCTTGGGCATCAATTGAATCTTATTGGACAAGATACAAACCATCGTCCTGTTTTCTCTATCACCCGTGTCTTGTTATCTCCTTCTTACATATACCCTTGCTCTCCTCTCAACTCAAAAGACTCCACAGCAGACGCCTCCACAATATAAGACCAAAACGCCAGTCATCCTTGTGGCAGAGCTCGGGATGTTTCTTTCGTTGTTTAATGCCGTCATATCCGACGAAACTAGCCACAAAGTATACCATTAAACCTTAGACATCGTAATTTAACAGCAACAAGAACTCCTTCCATTCAAATACAATGTTCCATTACCACAATCCGCGTCGTCTGAGCACATTGCGATCTTTGACTTGAAGCGATTATTTAACACCTAAACGAGAACGCGACAACCAAACCATGGCTGGCGATTCGGTCCATCAAAAGCGACAACCAAGTTCTGGAGAATACAATGCGCCAGACGATTATGCTGAGCTTGGCGCCGTAACTCAGCAACCGATTCAAAGGGAGGCCCTTGGCGAAACCACCAAAACAACAGCTCAATCGGCAACACGAGCAGAACGATACGATTCTGGTACATACGACGTCCCGCAAGATTACAGCAACCTCGATGAGACAGAACCTGTTCCTCCGCTACAAGACCTCTCGCCATGTCCTACCCAGGGCCAACCCCGAGGACACGCCAACTTTGTCCGCTCTGATACCTCCGTCGAACCAGAGCCTATTCCACAAGAGGCAGAGCAGAAGAAGACGTCAGAATTGCTCACAAGCCTTTATACACACTCGTATCTCGTTCTCTTCGCGATTATCGGAACATTAGCGCGTCTAGGATTGACTGCGTTAACTCGCTACACCGACACTCCCGTGATCTTCAACACGATATGGGCCAATTTTAGTGGAAGTGTTGTCATGGGATTTCTCGCAGAAGATCGCAAGCTCTTCCGCAACGAGTGGGGAACTCCAACCTACGACGAAGCTATCAAGCGGGCCAAGCAAAAGCGAAAAGATGAAGGAGATAGATCTGGTTCGAGTCAGCAGATGGACGTGGATCTGGACGTGGATTTAGACGCGGCAAAGCGAGCGCATCTTGCGACCAAGAAGACGATTCCTCTGTATATCGGATTGGCAACGGGCTTCTGCGGGAGTTTCACGACGTTTTCGAGTTTCATCAAGGACGTATTCTTGGCTCTGTCTAATGAGTTGAAGACGCCTGGGTGGTCAGAATCGCCAACGAGTCGCAATGGGGGCTATTCCTTCATGGCAATGCTGGCCGTCATCATCACCACTGTGTCGTTATCACTTTCTGGCTTATTCCTAGGGGCTCACCTGGCTATTGGCCTCGAGCGCGTTACGCCATCGATTCCCTTCTCGTCGAGTCGACGGGTGCTTGATCCTTTGGGCGTGCTTCTTGGCTGGGGCTGCTGGCTTGGTGCAGTACTTCTCGCCATATTCCCACCACATAATGCCTGGCGTGGTCAAGCCCTCTTCGCGCTGATCTTTGGACCATTGGGCTGCCTACTACGCTTCTACCTGTCTCTCTACCTCAACGGAAAGATGAAAACCTTTCCACTGGGAACATTTACTGCTAATGTATTTGGTACTGTGATCCTAGGCATGTCGTGGGATCTCGCACACGTGCCGGTTGGCGGAGTCGTCGGTTGCCAGGTGTTGGAGGGCATGGAAGATGGTTTCTGTGGATGCTTGACAACTATTTCAACGTGGGTTGCTGAACTTAGCACTCTGAGACGGCGAAGTGCATGGATTTATGGTGCGGCGAGTGTTGTGACGGCTCTAGTGTTAATGATTGCTGTCATGGGCGGATTACGATGGAGCGATGGATATAGCAAGCTGCTATGCACAGTCTAGGGACGAATACACCTGGCTGAAGATGCCATTGGCCAATCCTTTAGAAACACGTGTTAAAGAGGCGGGCATCTCCTGTACTGAAGAGGCCAAAATCACCTCTTTACCAAGAAACAAGCTGAGAGCCGATAATCCCTGGATTCCATATTGCAATTCTTCAATGGTCGTGATCTCATACGGTCAGGATGATGTGAAGGATTCTGAAGGCAACCATGATAACGATTCTTAGGGTTCCAACAACCCCTGCAGCCTCGCTGACGATAATGGCGACATTAACGTTGCTGTCAACGACCGCGACAGATGAAACAATGAAAAGAGGTTCCCAATTGAACAGCGTCCGTTCGGCAGTTGGTGGGTATTCTTGGCTTGGCACTCTGCTCACCTCAGCCGCATCCTTGTTCTCGATCCTTAGCTTCGCATTTTTGTCTCAGGCTAGGCCAATGGTAAAGGCTAGAGAGGATCAACCCCTGCTACGGGATTCAGCCCTATACCTGGGTGGGCGCCACTTTGTTTTATATTCGCAGCGGTAGCCGATTATTCTTGGGGGTCCTTGAGTCCTAATGGGCTGTGCTAGGTGTTGTTGGTCTGTTTTTAGATATGCATATAATATCTTGAGGCTGGGCAACCCTTGATAATAGGAGCGAGTCTATATTGTCTGTTGTTCCCATTTCTCGATCGTCTTCCTCAGTAACTAGCGGCTTGTTTCCTTCATGTCTCGATAAGAATTCATTCAGCCCTTGCCTGTCCCAGAGGAAGGAGAGTCGCCGCTGCCATGTACTCTCATCAGGCTGGCGTCAACGCGCGCTACGAGCCTCAAGCCACAGACGATACATCTTGGGACACCAATTCAGAGAAATTCGCCTCCGGCAAGAAAAGGACCTTTTATCGCCCTACAGCTTTACGATGGTACTTTATCATCGGCCAGATAGCCTTTCTCATGGCTGTCATGGGACTGGTCATCTGGGCACTGGTGGAAATGCCCAACTCAGATGGAACAGCAAAGATCATCCACAAAAGAAGCAACAATAACAACCCTAATTTCCCACGAGACGATGCGGCAATGACTCCCGAAGTAGCAAGGCAAACAAGACTGGCAACGACATACATCGTGAGCGATGTGTCTACTGTTGTTACTGTACCAGGCACGACAGGCAAATATACCACCACGATCGAGACCACAGAGTACAGTACGCACTGGGATCTTACCACGACAGTAAAGGATGGCACCACCATGACGAGCGTAGACTATACCGTGATCCCAACAAAAGTAGTCACCGAGGTTGTCACCACCAAGCCGGGAGAAGCAACGAAATCCGTCTTCACAAGTATTAGTGTGGGCTACTCAGTCGTCTATCCCTCAGGCTCTGACCCCGCTGCCCCTGGTACTATCAGCTATACCGAGGCTATAACAGTTACCCAGGCTTATTCTCTTCCTGGTGCGGTAACCACATATACATCCACTCTGGAAGGCGACAGGACGGAGACTATCTACACTACTATCGTAGAGGATGGCGAGACGAAGACTTTGTCGCATGTCATCACTGAGGCGGCCCCTACTCAATACGAGAGTGTTGGAGAGACGACCGCATCAGCGAGTACCTATGTCTCATATGGTAAAATCACCATTACTTCTGTCTACACCGACCAGAAACCTATTGGCAAGCTCAAGCCGACAGAAAAGGCGAAACCCACGGTTATCGATGTCGTCACTGTCGATGACGACCACACAGTGAAGAAAGTTGAGAAGCTAGACCCGACAACCTATGTCACCAAGGTCAAGGATATTGAGACGGTCGAGGTAGTTGTTTCTAAGGAAGGCGAAACAGTAGTCAGCGAGATCAAAGCTTTCGAAACCACAGTCGATGTCGTTGAGACTGGAGTTGATGGACTGCTCACAACTAACCAAGTCGTCTCAACTAAAGCCGCATCTTTAGCAACAATCATCAAGTCTGATGCGCCTACGACAATCCTGTCGACCAAGTCAACCGACAAACTCAAGACTATAACGTCCGAAAGAACAGGTTCCTCGACGATAATATCGACAATCCAAGGCAAGACGAGAACATACGAAAAGACCACAACAATTGCTCCCACCGCTATCGATGATGCATCAGAAGCTGGAGCAACTGGCGGAGTGGTCAAGACCGTGGTTACAGTATATGAGCTTGATGCTGGAAAGTACTTCCTGGGCAAATTTCTTCCTCCTATTCTTGCAGTTATGCTATCGATTCCTGCGCGAGTCATTGATTACAACGCCCAACTGTTCCAACCCTTCCACGCCTTGAACCAAGTCGACGGTGCTATGGGGCCGGAGTCGATGAACCTTCACTTCGGCGGCTGGGCAGGGATTGTAGAGCCTTTCAATGGTCTTGTCGATGGTCATCCTGTGCCTTTCATCACGATGCTTATCGTTTTGTTCTCTGCGCTTCTGACGCCTCTGGCAGTCGAAGCAGTTGGTTTCAAGATGCACGGTCAGTGCAAGATTAACGCCTATGAGGGTTGTGCTCCAGCCCTAGGTGTCTCATCGTTATCTTCCCGAATTCTTCTCGCAGTTCTAGGCTTAATGATTCTGCTACTGTTCGGTTTGCTATTCTTCCTTCGAAACTTCCACACTGGCCTGTACGCAAACCCCTGGAGTGTTGCAGGAGTTGCATCACTAGCTTCAAACAGAGATATCAGACCGCAGCAAGACTCTGAGCGTCGAATAGAAAAGGAAATGGCCGAAAAGCGATACGGCTTTGGCTTTTTTGAGAACCGCGCAGGCCAAACTGAGTACGGCATTGTTCTCTACGACGACGCGGGAGAGAATCTTCATCATAACCAACCGCCTTCAGAGTCGAGTTCTGTGGACGCGCAAGCAGTCAGCAAGGGGCGAAGAAACCCATTCGTCTTGCTCGGCCTCGCGTGGCGTTTAGTGTTTTTGCTGTTCCTGCTTGGATTGATGGTGTTTCTGCTGTACTACCACCTCACACTTGACAAGTCATCATCGTTCAAGAACTTCATGAATAGCCAGACTTTTGGTGTTCGGTTCTTGTTTGCCGCTTTCGGAGTTATCATATCCTTCAGTTGGACTGCGTTCTTTATCAGTAAGTTCTTCTCGACGCACTCTCATTGAGCTGATGCTAATTTAATAAGCCATCGCTATGGTTGTGCCATATCAAGTCATGTCGCATGGCCCTCAGTCAGCATCCAACTCGGTTCTGCTCACACGCCCAACAAATCCTTTCTCAGGTTTCTGGTCTGCCGTCAAGCATGGACAAATCTTTCCTGGCCTAGTAGCTCTAATGGCCATCTTTTCCGAGTTCATGCCGATCCTTCTCGCCAACATCCCTTACTCGCTGTCGCAAGTGCGCGTCTCACACGATATCTGTGCACGACTTTCTGTTGGCATTTTGGCTCTGATGGCAATGTCCATTCTTCTCAGCTTCATCGTCCGCTGGCCTGATATGCCAGTAGATCCTCGTTCCATCGCTGGAGCCATGTACTACGTGAGCGAGAGCAATATGGTAGATCACTTCAGTGGCATGGCGGACATGGATGGGGAGGAGCGTAAGCAGCGTATTCGAGAATTGGGAGGAACATACTTGTATGGAGAGCTAACGACGCGAACGGGTGAGAAGAGACCTGCCGTGGAGTGGGATGACCATACGCTGGGCGTTGATCCTTTGATGTCACAGCGGAGGAAAGATAATATCCAAGTCAGGCGTGACAGCATTGATACAGGATATTATGGGCATCGATCATGATTTATGAAGTCATTATGAATTGGGAGTGCATACAATACACGGATTTGGGTTAGGAAAATGGAATGGCAACTTGGGTATTATAGGGAGCATTCTGGAGTTTCTTTAAGCAACAAAAACGCATTTCATTTTTGGACTTCTTCAACGCGAAGGTGATAGGTTAACTTTTCTGTCAGAGACTTGCAAGCCCTTGACCTTCGCCTATTCTTCCTCCAACTCAGGGTAATATCGCCAGATTCCCTCCGAGTACTTCTTGCGCCTGTCACTCTGAAGATATTTGCTAATGTTAGGCCTCTCCTGAACAGCGTCGTATAACTTGAAAACGCCGTCGTATTCACCAGACTTCTTCAACGCCTCGGTAGACTTAGGGAAGGCAAACTTGGTGCCATCAACAGCCTGGTGGTTGGTCAGCAGTTTGAAGAAGAACTTGATGGTCATCGTGTAAGTGTCACTTGCCTGGAAAAGGACGAGGTCTGCATAGGTCAAGCTGTCGCCATATAGCCATGGCCCCTCACCACTGGTTTTGGCGTCAAGCACTCGCTGCATGTATTTGAAATACTTGGGGAGGCGCTCGTTGATGAAATACTTGGACTTTTTCTTGGATTCCTCCTTCTGGTCCTCATAGTAGAGACTAATGGCGATAGGATGATGAGTATCATGGAGTTCATTGACAAGACCATCGAGAATCGTCAAAACAAGCTCATTGAGATGATACACGCCGTTTCCCTCTTTAGGCGCCAGACCAACCCTTGGAGCGACGTATAGAAGAATGTTGGGTGTCTGAGAAATGAGCAGGTCGCCGTGCTTGAGAGCTGGGGGAGCTAGAGCAGGTGGGTTATGCTCATCGCCAACGTTGTCTGTAGAAGTAAGATTCTTGACTGCGTTCATGCCCTTCTCTATGTTCTGTGCAACGTCTGAGTATGGGACACCAGCTTCTTCGAAAACGAGGCGAACGAATTCGCCGCGACCGGGAATAACTGGCCAGTAGATGAGCTCATAGGGAGCATCGTCATCGGTTTTGACACGCTTGGGATCTGGTTGAGACATGGTGGTGATGTGCTAATTTAGGGGTTGATGTGAGAGTTGAAATGATGAAAGTGAGGAGAATTGGAATGCTTAAATAAATGATATTACATAAATACGACGGTCTTGGTAGGAAGGAAGCTCACTTCAGCTCACCTGCGTCGGAGCGGGATGCGGGATCGGATGCGGAGGAGTGGGGCTCTTCCTTTGCGAGCCAGCCTCTCAATGCAAACCATAACCAATCAATCCTTTGTGTCAAGATGATGTAAGCATTGATTTCATAACGTAACGTGCATGATAAGCGAGTGAGCCAGACAAGCGAGTGAGCCA
>NJCR01000689.1:0-60146 GCA_002234235.1 Fusarium hostae | reverse complement strand
TTATTATTTATTATTTTTATTTTCTTTTTTCTTTTATTATCTTTCTCTTTATTTCTATTAAAAATACTCTTTTTATTTTAAGTCTTCCATCTTTTAATAGTAATACCTATTATTAGTCTAGTTTCTATAAAGCCTTTATTATTCCTTCTCTTCTTCTATAGGCTCCTTCTTTTCTTATTCTTTATAGGTCTTTAGTGATAGCTCTATAAAGGTCAATTTATAGTATAAAACTATATTATATTTACTTTAGGTCATTCTAAGCATCTTAGTGTATATAGCCATCTGAGGGTCCTGCTATTTAGTTAGTCTTAATGCCTACTTACCTTAGTTTAAGTTTCTAGGTTTTCTAGGCTCTAGGCACTGCCATGCCATATATTTAAACTGATTGTAATTATAGCACTTATATCAGGATATATCCTATCCTTATTGATTATTATGGCCCTATTAAGTGGCTCTAAGGGTCATAGGTCCTATCTGGGTTCTATAGGAGGTATCGTTCTGGTGATTACCTCATTATTGTCTTTGGTTTCAAGAGCTGCCCTGATTGTTGTCGTTATGTCACTGGTTAGGGTAGTATAGGTTGAAATCATTACCCCTCTTATGGCTGGCTCTCTCTTTTCTGTATTTATACTGTTATTTATTAATCTTAATTGCCATGGTGATATATATAGTCAGATTATCCAGTCAATCAGCTAGATATAGTTTATCCTTAACTTCTTCTTTTAGGCTTTAGTAGTAAATTTCTATAAGTGACTTATTATCTCACTAAGTTTTAGCGGTAAGCTGTTAAAACTTGGCTAAATATGCAGCATATAATTTATACTATTTAAGTACTAGCAATTCCGCAGCAGCTTATTGCTCTTTATTAACTACTCTAAAGTTATCCTTAAGTGCTTATTTAAAGTTTTCTTAATCTCTAAAGATATTCTAGGTATCTTAATCTTAAAGGTTTTCTTTATTCTTAAGGTAATCCCTTATAATAAATTTAAATTAATCCTTAATATCTCTCTAAATTAATAGTGCAGTAAATAGCAGTTTCTTTATAGCAGTATTTAACTTATTTAGAAATAGGCAAAAGTATTCTTTTATTTAAGTAAGAAATAAAACTATATCTACTGCCTGTCCCTTAAATAGTTCTGGCTTAAGTGGCTTGAGTGCTTCTCTAAGGTTATATCCTTATGATTTATTAGTATTATTATTGGCTATTATAGCGTTTTACTGCTTATTTACTTATGTCTGCAGGTTGTAGATAGTAGTGCATAACTGCTGGATTTTAGCTATAAGTTTAGCTATACTTGGCAGTGCTCTGATATAAAGAGGTGCCGGTCTGATATTAGCGTTGCTAGTCATCTTAACAGTATAATATTGCTCAGTTATTTAATGCAGTATATTCTGAATAAGAGCTATTAATGTATAATAGGTGTGGTTTTAAATAGGGAAACTAATCTATATTAAGTTTATATTTGCAGATAGCATAGGGCATTTAATACTGAGTGGTTAGTTATTATATCTCTTAATGATTAAGTAATATATATTAGGCTTATTGATGTAAAGATACTTTATTAATAGCTGATGAGCTAAGTTCTATAAGAGTGCAAATAAATATATTCTATATACTTAGAGTGATTATAGTTAATTAGTGAGGTTATTGAGGGATCAGTACTGATCGCAGTGGATCAGCTCTAATCGTAGGGTCTTGGCGCTGATCGTCTTCAGCGGGAGGTGTGATGATTGGGGGGAAATGTGGGGTACACGTGACGGGACTGCTGGGGTCGTAACAATTATAATCCTAGCAGTTATATTATATATACTTTATACTTTTAATTGCATTATTAAGGCAAATAAACTTTATTTAATATTAACTTCTATTATAATGACTTACTATAAAGGTCTTACTATTTAAGTTATTAATAAAAAAGCTAAAAAGCTAAATAGCTTTTTATAAAATTAAAAGTAAAGAAAATCTTTTCATTATTAAATATAGTATCCTAAGCAGCCAGAAGTAAACTATAAAGTACTTAAAGTATATTAAGGGCTATATTATCCTATTTCTAAATAATATGCAGGAGCTGGCCATAAAAGTGCTTCCTCATCTGCTTATGCAAGTCATAGAAGAGATCCATATCTTATGGCAGGGTGCAGAGAAGCCAGCACTAAGCGACTTATTAGGTCTATTATCAGTAAGGCAATAAGTCATTAAGAGGGCTCTTATATGGCTTAGGAAGAACAATCCGCGTTACGCTGAGATCGAGATTAATGTGGCTGAGATAGAGAGCTGGGACGCGCCGCCGCATGGGGTGCCGTTGGGGGTAATTGCATAGAGCGGAACGAGCCAATGGCATGGGAGAAGATGCGAACGGCGCAAGTCGTTCCCCCCACGGAGCGCGGCATAGATAAGGAGGGTTCAGTGGAGATTGAGGAGATCTTGGCGTCGCTTAACTAAGGACAAGACATTCCGAATGGCGGGATTGAATTGCTGGGTCCGAGAAGTTAAGGAAGCCGATCAATGAGGTCACTTCGTCAGGCATGTTTGCTCTGGATGCAGCGCTGGATGTAGCGGATGTGGAGAAGCTCTTATTCGCCTGTAACATCATGAACAGAGATGCGGCCAGTAACGCCAACACAAGGCCGAGAATAAAGTTAGGATCAGTGGAAAGGCAGCGACGACATGTTGACGCCTATGAACCATACATTCATATTTCTCGCAGGGATAAATTCGCTGACTTATTTAATGCCTTATTCTTCGCGAAGACCTTCCCTACACTGCTACCGTTTGGCGTCGGAGGGCCACGGCTGGTTGAAGAAGCCACCCTAGGCGCAGAAGGAGATGCCAATAGGCTCGGGGTAGAAGCGGCAGCCCAAGACCTCATTTCATCCCGGAACATAAGTCTGCGAGTATAGGCCGATATAGTATTGCGGCGCCACGGTAGTCGGTTTGTAATACACCACATATTTGCATTTCTTATGTTCAATATAAGCGTGCAGTCAAAGAACCGGCGCATTAGCATGCTAAGCATAATGAGAAAAAATTTCCGAAAGGCAGAGGGCATTATACAGTCACTGTCTACAGAGAGGCTAGTAGCGGCAAGGGTCAACTTAGAGAGCTCAGGCAAAACGGCCGATAAGGCTATAAAGGAGCTTCTAAGAAGCCTCTCCCTGTATGGCTTCCGGCAGCCTATATCTAGAGAAAGCCGCTTAAGTATGCGGCAGAAGATACAGTCACTAATCCTCCGCTATAATGTACTGACAATCTGGTTCACGCTCAACCTGAACGATATTATAAACCCAGTGAAGCTACGGCTTATAGCATACCGCACCTATGAACCTGATGCAGCTAAGGCTTTCTTAAAGAGCCTCAACATATTGTACAAACGTGTGCGGCTGGCCATTTCAGACCCCATAAGCTCTGCCATCTTCTTCCATCGAGAGATAACATTATTCTTTAAGCATTATATAAAAGTGGAAGGGAAGTCAGTATTTAGGTGCATCAGCCATTATTATGGTGCCATAGAGACCAATAAATAAGGAGCACTTTATATCCACAGGTTACTTTAGTTGCATAGGAACTCACATTTAAGCTTAATAGTTGCCAATACTGAGGGCAAGGACCAAGCCATATGCCATAACTATATCATCTAATATACAGATAGTGTCTTCTCTAAGATATAGCCTAAGATAAGTTGCTGACAATATAATAGTCGAGCGAGGCCAAATTAATATTGCAATCTAGGACCTGGACCAGGAAGTGTTTTACGCCGTCCAAGCAGAACGATCAGTAACATCAGACATCTCATCCCTGCTGGGCAATAGGGAGCAGTTTTCAGCTACATTTAATAAAGAAGCCAACTTTTATGCCAATACAATACAGATCTATACTCACAGCCTAGCTTATGTTAAGTATTCCTTAAGCAAGGACAAAAGAGCAAAGAAGCATAGCCTTTATTGGTTTTAGGCGCCATAAAGACTAGTCAAAAATACTGCTTTTATGGCAGATAGCGTATTACATATCCGCAGGAGGCATAGCATAGTAAATCGGTGGAATAAGGCCATCGCCATAAGGCTCTGCAATAATTATAATATCTCCTTTATAGCGACGCAACAGAAGACTACAGCCCTCATCTATTACGTCACAAACTATGCGACCAAAATAGAGGATACGGTATAGAAGCGCATGGTTGCTGCAGCAGAACTGCTGCCCCTTATCTCAGCTGCCGGTGGAATGGAGGATCGTGAGGAGGATCGTGGAAGCAATGCCGCGGGTGACGACGGTGCTGGGAATAGGACGCGATAGTTCTTAATGAGGGTGGCGAACCGCGTGTTCACAGAGCGTTCTTTATTGCAGATCGAGGTCATTATACATCTTATAGGATACCTAACTAAGTTCAGTAATAGCAGCGCCTAGACATTCCTAAGCGTCTCTCTGCTCTACTGGCATGTCTTCCGGCGATAGTGACGCCTCCGGCAAGAGAGCGGGACCGAAATTATAAACGATTCTGTGGATAAGTCGATAGTTATGGAAGAAGCAGTTGAAAGGATTAGCTATACTGAGGCATATCAGCACCGGGGAGATGTTTTGTGAAGCATATGCCTCTATGACTATATTTCGCTTGTTAGACTCAAACGAGTCAATAAAGGTGAGATCCCTGCCGCTTAGGGAGAGGTGTCATTCGAGACCGAGTAGGGTCCTGGAAGAGGCTGGTTGCAGGTGCTGAGACGGCCGGGAAAGCACGCCAGCGTCTGCCTTGATGGCTACCTAAGCAAAGATTTCAACCAGGATGACAAAGAGTCGTGCTATTGAAGGTAAGTCTGCCGCCGCCGATAGAGTGTAAAGGTCATGTTGAAGAGGCTAACCTCCATATGCTGAAAGAGCAGCGGTGCAGCACCTTGCGCTATTTGTGCCATAGGAGTCTTTTCTGTGCCGAGAAATAGACAATATTAACAGCATATAGGCGCGGGCATGAGAGGTGCTGCCTCCTAGAATATAATGCCTCGTTAATAATGTGCAACTGCTCCAATGATTGGCTAAAAACGCAAAACGCGATGCCCGGCAATAGGCAGCATCATCTGGCGACAGTGAACTCATGGACACACATATCCACCAGGACAGGGCAGGCGAGGCGAGTAAAGAAGCCACATTGGCATACCAGTCTGACAGCGTTGGAAACGCAATTCATCTGATTGATGTTATGAGGGGTGCAGTTGGTGCGGCCTAGATCACGGCGGGCTCGCCAGAGCTCATGGGAATGATGCAGCAGCTTTGTGTCTTTTAGCAATTAGCATTATGCTTGACTGTTGAGCTCTAGGCCATCATAACACCCGAACTGGGGGAAAGATGGATAAGCATATGAGGGAACCGATGTTCCGGGGTCGTAGTACCACAACAGGACCAGGTCAAGGCTATCAAGTCGCAGCAGATCTATGCATCCAGAGAGAGGGAGAAAATGGTCTAGGGTATAAAAAGTACCATCGCAGCCTACGGGACTGATCGCAGCGCAGTGGTATAAAGTTTACTCACCGGTTTTAGAGAGGAGGATATCTAAATGACGGCGGCAGATTTAGAAGGGACAGCAGTCTATATAAGTCCAAGCATAGAAGTCTACTTTAATGCATTAATGTCTTTCCTCAAGGCAGGAAAGGCTTTAGTAGTGCAGTTTATACTGAATAAGAGGCAGGCAATTGCTTTCCTTATACTATACTGCCAACTTAACCTAATATATCGTAAGGAGAAAAGGGAGAAAAGTAATATCAGTCAGCTCTGCCAGTTCATCAGCAGAGAGGGCAGAACCAGCAAGTCAAGAGTCATTAAGACGCTAGTCAAGCTCTTTACATCAAAAGGCATTTCGAACCGCCTATTAATCACAGCGACATCAGGGACTACCGCAGCGCAGATCAACAGCATAACAATCCACTTAGCCTGCAGGTTCTCCAAGGACTAAGCGGCAGGCGCCAACTTGGCCAAAGATTATAACAGCATGCAATTGCCGAAACAGGCAGAGCAATTCATCCATAGACAGTCGCAAATAGACTGGCAGGATAAGGCAATATTAATCATCGATGAGGTGAGCATACTCAGAGCTCAGACACTATACGCCATAAATAAGCAGCTCTGCAGGCTGCACAGATTGCAGAAGGATTTTAGGGGCATACCTATCGTTCTCTTCTACAGAGACTTCTATCAGTTTTGTCCTATATAGGAAAGATCAATCCTTCTTCTCAGTATAGCCGTCTCATGGGACGAAGACAACTCATTTAAGGCCAAGCAACGGTACCAGCATAACAAGGCGCACACACTATAGAAGAAGTTCGTGACGGTTATCATGCTGGATGAACAAGTGCATGCAGCAGGAGATCCAGTTTTGCAGAGACTGCTAAAGCGGATCTAACTGGGTATGCAGGATCGCACAGATTTAGAACTGCTTAACTTAAGGTGCTACCAGGAGGATAGATATATCCCATAGGAGATGGGCATCACCGTGATGACACCACTAGATAGGAACCAGTAGAATCTAAATATAGAGGCGACCTTGGCGTTCCAGATCCTGCAGCAGTCAATAATGCGAATCTTCATATCTGAGCATAAATAGAAGGTTAGCCTGCTGATAGAGAAAGAAGCCATTATGATGCTAAACCAAGGCGATAATAGCGCAATACTGATACCAGCCATCTTTATGTTCATACTAGGGATTCCTATCATTATGAACTATAATACCCACTAAAGGCTGAAGTTAGTTAATAGTGCCAGCTACACTGCTCTGGAGGTTATCCTCAATGAGACCCACCCAGGCCATCAGATCTCGGCCGATAAGGCGGTCCACTTCGGGCCGCAAGCAAGGATAATCCTAGAGTCAGAGATAATAAAGGATATCCACTTCATTAAGATGCCATCCGGCACGGTCCTCTTGACGCCCATAAGCATTAGGATCTAATGCCAGCGAAAAAGGCCGTAGCAGCGCAACAACATCAGCCGGAAGGGTTTGCCGTACGCAGCGGCTTATGTGTGCCCAAAGCGTGCTTCCCAGGCTCTTCGCCTCCATGGACAGCTTCCCCTATGTCCCGCCCATCGTTTCCTTCACTGGCCCCATCACCGGCCCTAGTCACTCCTTGCTTCAACAGGACCTCCTCCTAGGTCTAGACGCCACCCAACTGAAGTGCTGCGGCTTTATCTAGCTTTCCACTTATCTTGGTCCTAGGAACCCCAATAAGACTCCATTCAGAGGCTTCCACCCTTTCCAGGTCTTCGTCATCTTTCCCATTCACACGAATCCCTAGGCCATCCTATGCAAGAAAATAACCAAGAGGCGAGATTCCCAGTTCCAGCCTAACGCCCAATTCACCTACACAGGGAAAGTCGCTGGCCTGCTTAATCATCGCGTTATGGTCCATCCGCCAGGGTTCCAAAGAGACTATATCTTTATTGTCGTTCCCGATTCCTGGACTTTTCTCAATAAGACCACCACCCCCACAACTCAACCGATCCTGCCTCTCTCAGTGCCACCAAAACGGCAAATATCCTCAGCTTCCTCTGCTTTCCAGGATATATATGCTGCCTGCTATTCACTGGCTACACCTAGCCCTCTTCCACTAAGTCCTCAAACTTCATCCTCAGGCCAGCCCGATATACCACCGCTAAAGCGGCACTATCCTGACCATGCTCAGACGCCAATAAAGAGGCAGCGTGTGCTGCAGCCGGCCCCAGCCCTTTCCTCTACGCCTAACAGTTACAGCACTGTCACTTAACCTTTCCCTGCCTCAGCCTCAACGTCTCCCTCTAGCGAGCCAAACACTACTAAGCAGGGTCCTGCCTCGGTGAACATTTCGACGCCTACCCTTGAGTCAATCGTCGCTTCACCATCAGACTCGCCAAACCGGCCACATCAAAGCCGCCAACCCACCAAAAGAATTCCAGAAAAGGAATATAACAACATAAATAACAATCAGCTGCAATATTCTCAGGTAGAAAATAAACCAAGACCAAATTAGCCTATTATCTAGCTATAAAATGGAAAATGCCACTTTAACTCTAGAGACGTGAAACCTATCTGCCTCTGACCTTAAAACTTTCGTTCCTTAAGGCTCTATGCGCAAGCCGAGACCGGCTTGCCTCTCCTGTGTGATTAGTGGTGGCGTGCAGAATGCATTACAAGATAGTTTGCCTTGAGGAACGAGGAACGAGGAGCGAGGAACGATGAACGATGAACGAGGAACGATGAACGAGGAACGAAGCGACGAAATGACTCTGCCCCACCTGCCGGCCACCCCCGAAAAAAATAAAAGCCACTGTGATTGGTCGTTGCCATCCGCCAAGCTCTTTTTCGTTACCTGGTCGCTCTATCCGTACCTTGAATGGAAAGTTCGATCTGCCCGCCGCCCTCAACACTCATATTACCGAACCGCAGGCCCCTTGACCTTGAGTTTCATCACCCATCCAGCGCATGGCTTCCTGAACGGTCCTGTGGCTCAGTTCCTCCAGTCTCACCAGCGCTCCTCATGGTCCAGACCATTTGGACTATTAGCAGCACTGCCCTCAAATCATACAAATCAAATCTTGTGTTATATTTGAAATATTTGATAGGCCGCGATGCTGGATTTGTTGTTTGAAATATATCAAATCTCACCATTTGTGCTCTTAGCTCATCATTCCTAGCCACTATGAGACCCAGCTTCACCGCACTACCCCTGAGCTAGGCTAGTCATCGAGGCATTGTAGCTGTCATCGGCGTCAACTTGAAGAGTGAGGGGAGGGTCGAGCACGCGTCAGGAGAAGTAAACAGGCTGCCAACGACGCGATCTGACGAGGTTAGGGCGAAGAGAGGAAATATTAGGAAGCTACTTTCTCTTTGGTGGATTAGTGATGATAGGGGTTACTCACTAATGGGTAGTATCAGTGAATGCTCTGATTGGTCAGGTTTGCTCCCTAGGCATTTACCAGGTTCTAGGTAGGCTATAAAGAGGCACTTATCAGCAGAGCAGGTTAAATCCCCAATCTTATGTTCTATATTAAATATATTAAATATTATTTTAAGTTTAATACTTTGCATTTATTTAATTTAAAATAAAATTTTGGCATATTTAATTAATTTATTTGGCAGTTTGTTTAATTGCATTGGATTTATGGGCAGTGCTGACAATGCTCTCCGAATAGGCCGCTAAAACCTCCACTCATGCATCTGCCAGTACCTGCGCTTATTTCGTATTGCCAAGTTCAGCCATGAGTTATTGCTGAAATAGGAGGAGGTACTTGCGAGTCTAGATGCCTTTATTGATGACTAGGCGATGAAGTTGGAGCAGGCGGAGAACCGATGGACCTATATCCATCAGAAGCTTCTCGAGTATATTGCTGCAGCTGCGTCCCTACCTGTTGGCAGATTGACCACTATACTGGAGCCACAAGAGGCCAAAACTCCTGATTTAGGCTCCGGTAACATATTGACTCCGTCGCGAGGCCCCTCCAAGGAAATATTCATATCCGTTCATCCTGCGAGCACCTCGTCCTCGCCTCAAAGCGCTGTAGCTTAGGTTCTCAGCACCGTCATGGATCAGTCTATTATCAGAAAGGTAGCAATATAAGAACCTGAGCAGTATGTGGCAAGGACTGTATCTCTGAATCGAGCCGATGTAGAGAGTATCTACATCTATGCTGGTGATAATTTGTGTATTTGATGAAAGGATATCCTGATGCCAGGACCTTCTCTCCTCTAGCATTACCACCAACAACCAAGAAAATTAAACCTATTTGAGGACGTCATCCCCCTTCTCGCAAATTCCGTTTAATATGGTTTATAGAAGCTGGGCAATATCTATCTTTGTCCTGGATCATATGCAATAGGTGAGTTGGTCCTTATCGGGAGCGAAGTTGGTACATGTGTTGCCTGGTTCGCCATGGCAGTTTCACACCTACAACTAAACCAGTTAGAACTACCGGCGCTACGGGTGCCACATTGGTGAGATGACGTACTGCGCGCCACTAATCACCGTATTAGGTTTTTGGTGTCAGTGCGTAAAGCTTATGAGTATGGGATAGACTAGCACTGACTAAGAGCCCTGCATTTAATCACTAGGAAATCTAACCCATGTCTTACTCCAGAATGTCGATCAAGGGTCTTGAAAGCATGCTATTGTGAACTGATTTGCCCATCCTCCACCATTGCGAGAACACATGCCTCTACGATGTAACATTCCCCGCAATTCCCCTCACTAGTGGCGCCGACTTCATCTCTTGCGAACCCTGTCATCTGCGCGGCTAGGGGAGCTGACGGAATATGCCGAAGGAACATAATAGAGCATCTCTAAGCTGAATGGGAGAGGACTGCTATGACTCAGGCAGCAGACCAGCGAGAATGATGTAGGCCAATAAGCTTTGGCCATCTCCAGGCTTTATGGATAACTTGCAGAGAGGTGTCGTAACGACGGCTGTGGCGCTCTTTGTACAGTAAGTTGCGAGCCTACCAGCCCCTAGGAACACCACACTGCGCAGTAGCCTGAAGTTGCGCATGTGAATACGGAGGTGGATTCCATTGCTATAATATGCAGGCCTCTGGTGCCTTGCAATTAAATGTTTGCCAGAGTTGTGATTCATTCCTGTTACTGCTACCTTCATACCCGATCCATTATGATTACACTCCTCTCTCCGCACTATGTGCTTCAAGAAGTCACTGAAGACGATATAGTTATTGCCTCACTTGCCTGGGGCTTCACAATTGGCTTCGGTTGGCTCACAACCTGGACTGCTATGAAGCAAACAAAGCATATTTACAAGAGGCATCGCTTTAGCATATTCCGCAACGCTTATGTCTGGATGATATGGCTGGAGATTCTTGTCTGTCTCATCTTCAGTATTATCTGTTGGTTGCACTTAAAAGGCTATATACCCCCTAGGTTGGGCTCACCCCCCGTTTACGGATTTCGAAGTGCTAACCCTATAATGTCTCTAGTTTTGCATTCTATTTTGCTATTCGTACGTCTGCCATCTTGGAGCCCTCTTCCTAACAGATGCTAATCTTGGCAGTTACTACATGGGCCCTTCAAGTATGCTTCACTTATCCTCGCGAAAGCGGTTATCAATGCTAATCTGGCCAGGTCCAATTCCTCCTACAAATTATTATTAACCGTTGTTCCATCCTTCTTACGGATAAAAAACACGCCTACCGTCTCAAAGTCGGTGTTGCAGTTTTAATTACCGCTGTAAATATTTCAGTTTACACCATTTGGATTCCCGCTCGCCTACAAATTTCAGAGAGATATATCTGGATCAACGAGTGGTGGGACCGTGTTGAGAAGGCGATCTATCTGATTGTCGACGGAGCACTGAACTTCTATTTCATCAGAATCGTTCAACGCAACTTAGTAATGCACGGCCTGACAAAGTATAGAAGTCTAGTAAAATTCAACATGTGTATCGTTGGATTTTCTCTCGGCATGGACGTTCTCATTATTTCCATGATGAGTTTACACAACACATTCGTGTAAGTCAAGTCTATAATAGACTGTGGACAACAACACTAATAACAGCTTTAGTTACATGCAGTTCCATCCCTTTGCCTATATTGTCAAGCTCAAGATCGAGATGTCCATGGCTGATCTAATAAGCAAGGTCGCTAGGAAACGCGACTGTGGCGTCATCTCCGAGGGTGCTTTCAGCCATGCCGAGGAAGGAGGTGCTACACTCCCAAACAAAAGCTTCGCTTCTGTCAGCAGGAATCAAAGGACGTTGGTGGAGGAGATTGACGACGTATCAGATGAAGCTTCTATTGAGCTGCGGGAAATGGCAAATGGGACGACTGCCGCCAATCGTAAGCAAGAGACAACAAGCGACGCAGACAAGTTTGTCAGCCGATATTCGTGTTCAGATTTGCAAGTGGGGACAGCTATTCATACTACACGAGAAATTTGCATTGACGCCGAGCAGACGGCAAGCAGCCATGGGACAGGTAGTTTCGCTAGCTTCCGTGAGAGCGAATTTGCAAGCAAGGAGGACGATGATACTAGACCGTTGAGGGACAACTAGCACGGCGGCCAGAAGGCAATAGGTCTTTCTACAAATGTCCGAGCCAACAAGAGGTGTGGCATTCGATCGAGAATAAGGATAACGCGGTCAATAAGCCAGTCATGAATTTTCCCCTCGATGCGTCTTCTTATTGTAAGATGAAAGTGATATTTTCTTGTTTCTTATGTTTTAACTTCGCCCTTTATTAAGAGATTATATAGTGGGGTTAGGTTATGAGATTAAGAGATTGCATAGTTCCTTACTTAGTATCTACATCCCAGCCACTAGCAGATGGGACTATCTTAGTCATAAAGTCTTAATTAAAATATCATACCTTTAGCTTGTCTGCAGCTTTCTTGACGGTGCGGTAAAGAGTAAAAAGCCGGGCTTCCCAGTCACTAGATTGATCTATTTTCAAATAGCAGTTTCTTCTGAAGATTTTCTCTCTATTAATTTAGTTATATCGCAGGTTGATGTAGAATTGCAATAGTTGTGGGCGAGTTACATGACAGTGTTTATGCTAAAATAAGTGTCCAAAAGTATTAGAACATCGCAGCGTAATCCACCACCTCGCCACGTGACAGACTCTATATCTTCAACTGTCTACAACTATAGCAAATGGAAAGTCCAAGTCGAGGAATCCTAACAGAAATATGCGCCAATCGCCCCCCTAAACAGGAGCTCAGTCCAGTGGACAAAGCTCTCATCGTTCGCGACGTAGGGACAGGAAGGTCATACCGTGATATCGCGTGCGACGCGAAGTGCTCACCATCATCTGTCGCAAGGATGATTTAACGCTGGACAATGAGAAAACTGGACAAACGCCCAAGACCCGGACGTCCCCGGAAACTCACAATTTAGGAGATTCGGTATATATTACTCTCACTCAAGTAGGACTGCCGTATCACATAAAAGGCGATTGTTAATCCGCTGGGTAGCAAGTTCTCACGATCTACACTATTTCGAGTTACCTGCCTTCACTATGGTTACAAATAAAGAGTAATCCAGCTAATACTATTGTCAAGAGAAATAGCGCGACAGCGGATTTCATAATGTCAAGGCTGGAAGGACAATATTAATGAATTGATAGAGGTAGAGACAATTAAAGATAAAGTACCACTTAAGCTCAGGAAGATTTCACTAAACTAATAACGACTTTTGATAATTTTCTCTGATAAGTCTATAATTCAGTCTTAGCCTAACTATAAACAAGGCTGGTTATTCTGTAAGCCTTATGAGAATTTTTATTAATCTTACAGTTTAGAGGAAGTCTAAAATATGAATTATATTTTAGGAAGCAATCTAGGGAGGTGGAAAATCCGATGATATGATGATAATCCGCGATAACACGGCCAGAAGAAGAGGATATATACTACTAAGTTACTAACTAGCTTTAATAAAAGGGCTACTTCCTATATATAAAGGCATATGATAATTCCAGCAGGATAACATAAGAATTCATACTCTGCAGTTAATGACTAATTGCTTATTAAAGTAATTAATTAAGTAAATTAACTGGCCTGTATATTCACTGGATCTTAACCCTATTAAGCATATTAGGAAGCTTTTAAAGTCTAAAATATAGAAGTTTTACCCTTACTTAGAAGACCTAAAGAAGAATGAATTTAATATCTAAGAATTGGTTAGATATATAAGGTAGGCGTGGGCAAAGATTATAATGAAAGAGATTAATAACCTTATTTAGTCTCTGCCCTATAGACTTAAAGCCTATATTTATGCATAGAGATAGTATACTTAATATTAAAGAGAGAAAGTAGGGCTTTTATATAGTATACTATATATATTAATGTATTATAAATTGGTTAATTTTGTTAGAAGTAAAATTATTATATATAAATAGAATGAGGTGGTTAAAGGCAGGGCATTTTAATACTTTTAAAAACAAATTGTAATTATCTCGTTAATTTGGCGATGAAGCGAAGTTGCAAGCAGGGCTATAATATCCTTTATCATAGTAGGTATGGTTATTTACTGAAACAAAAGTATATGCACTCTTATAGAACTGTAACCTAAACTGAGGGACCTTGATTTCTTTTGCAAATCAACCCGGCTTTTGCTAATCAAGGGACCCCGGGCGACTTGCAGCCCCCCAAGTAAGGTATCCTCACATATTCGCCAGGTTCAGATTAGGGCAAGACGTCACTAATACAGTGTATTTGTGTCAATGGTGCTGTACTACTTCCACCTTCAAATTAGTTCCCCACGGGGTAGCCGCAAGGCGGGGCCAATTAGACATGCAGGTCGGTGTAGAGGGGGCGCCTTTGTCGGAACCACTAGCGATCTGCGGATTGTACCGTTTCGGCTTCACCCGGCCGAAACCAGGCCTCCCACACAGCGACAAGCACCAAGCCCACCACGACGACCCTCGTTGCGGGCGCAAACGACTCATACATTGGCAGCCCTTTCAAGCCAAAGAAGCTGCACCCTCCGCACCGCCAACTTCACAGCCTCCACCACCAATAGCGTGACAATCTTCAAGTTCCATCCTTGCCCTAGAGTCATCTGTTTGCCCGCATGTTTCTTGCAAAACTTAGCGCATAACAGAAGCACATGCCAGGCAGTTGAATTCGCAGAGCGATGTCATCTCTAACCCTACTAGATACTACTCAAAAGGGCTGTAGATCAAAGCAGCACACCGTCTCAGGTATCACATTCAATACGGGATTTTAACTACATTGAAGCTCTTGATTTTTCCTTAAATGATGGACTAGTTTTTATCCTTTGATAGGTTCGTATTTATCTACTATGACGAGATTCTCCTAACGAGCTTTCCCTAATGATCCTTCAATTACCCTGAGGGTCACATAGGCCAAGGATTATATAATGTGATATACCCCTATTTTCAACCTGGTTGCAAAATGAAGCTATGTACAGTGCTACATTAGGTCTGACTTAGGAACTTAAGGGCGGTTTTCTTGATCCTAGTTATTATCCATTCTAAGGCAATTAAGGCTAGTGATTGGGTTTTGACCCAAGGAACAGGTGGCGCCGGCTTGGCTGCAATTCAATTTGCTGCTGCCGCAGATGTCACTGTTGTTTCCACTATGTCATTGAATGAGAAGGCTGAAACTCTCAAGGAGCTTGGTGCTAGTTGTATTATTAACTACCGAAAGGATTCTAGTTAGGGCGAGTTGGCCCATGCCCTGACTCGTGGAGGCCTTGGATTCAATTATATTCTCGAAATCGGCAGTACCGCTAGCATCGCCCAATTATTCAAGGCTATCAAGCTTAAAGGTCTTATCACTATTATTGGATTCTTGACTTCTGCTGATAGCGACAAGCAGCCACCTTTAATGGATGCCCTGAACTATATATGCATAGTGCGAGGTGTTGTTGTTGGCTCTAAGCAATAATTTGTGGAATTGAATCGAGCAATTGACTTGGCCAAGATCTACCCCGTTGTTGACTCTAAGATCTTTTCTTTTGATGATACCAAGGACGGGTATGAGTATCAATGGAAGAGACAGAACTTGGGAAAGGTTGTGATCAACATTTGATGACTTGGGGAAGCTGGGAAAGCTAAGGATGACTAAGAGTTTTTTTTGTCTTGTGACTACCAACAATACTTCGATCTAAACCAAACTAATAGTTAAATAAACTCAAGTCTTTATCGGAAACTGAGTATACATAGAATCTTTCGGACCTTGGGATGCGGTTGAGTCTTTGTAGATACCTTAAACTTAATGTGAGTGTAACTCCTGCCTGTAGTTTAGATTCGGTGGTCAGTACATGGGAATTAGCGCAGAGATCAAGTCACGTACAGAATGTAAAGCTTGAAAAACTGAGAGCTAAATAGTACTAAGATTATATGACTATATACTCTACTTGTTAAAGCCCTTCTGAATCCATATTGATTGCGTCTGATATAGATATCTGAGGACCTGCTTATCCTGGTGGTCCCTTAGCTCAGGGGAAATACTAGTCATATATCTGCACCCCTGAGCACTTTACCTTCCCCATTCTTAATAATCTCTAAACTAAGTTAGCGGATAATTTATTTCGCAGTAGTCCTACGTCATATTTGCCGCTACACACGGCCGAGCTGGAGGCGATAGCGATTGCATTGCGATGCATGCCCAATGATCTGCAACGTCGGGACCTCACTATACTATCGAGTAGCCAGTCTCCGCTCAAAGCAATCCACGCGACCGCGACAGCAGTCCGGCCAGGACACCGCTCGTCAGATCTATTAGCACGTCAAGCGACTGGGAAATGGAAATAATAGGGCCAAGATGATGTGGATACCATCCCGAGACGACGACCTCACCATGGGCCGCGAGGCGAAGAGACAGGCCAAGAAGGCAACCAGAGCAGAATGCGCTCCGCAATCGCTGCCATACCAGGCTCGCTATACGACAGTCTAAAATGACGAGAGGCCGACGTGCTTTCGCAGCTTCTTTATATAGGATTTTCTTGACACAAGTACTTTCTTCCAAGTTAACGACAAAGTTACTATCACCAAGTGCAATTAGGGCCACTAGAACCATAACCTTCGCCTAGAATGAACTTTCCGAAGACTCCTCGGGTATGAGATTTGCAAATGGCATCCAAAGGGCAGAAAACAAGCCTACCGATGCGAATTCATGGCCCGCAGACGCAGAGTCATCAAGCCATTGCAAAGTCTCAATCCCTTGAGCTTCTGTTGAACTGGTACCTGCATCTGTAGGGTCTCGCGAAACCACTTCATCTTCTCCAAGCGACTTCTCAACCATGATCCTGGCGCGGTCGAATAGCTTATACGCTGCGTCTGCCGAGACGTAAGACTTTCGCATCTCATCCAGGGCCAGCAGGCACAGCGCCAAGCTGTGCTTTGCCAGTTTGCCAGACGACGACTTGGATGATGCCATTTCTAGCAGATGGACTTGTATTGGTGGGCTAATGGTGAGCACACTAGGTGATAAACAGTTAACTGGAGGCTTCCTGCAGTTTTATGTCTGTGAGAACGTACGCAATGGTTTGGGAGAACTTGATCAGATCTTCTGCCATCATACAATTGATGGCATGAGTTGCGTGAGCGGCTGCAGTCCGAAGTTTGCTATTTGCAAACGTTTTCCAACTGTCCTGCTCATCATCTGGAACTCCATCCGGTCTATCGTGGACAAATGGCCTGTACAGAGCTATGATAGCTGCCCTGCGACAACTGTTTAGCCAATGACTGTCTATAACTCTCGAGAACCTACTGAGTGTGAAGGCGAGATTGATATAAATGAGAAGCTAGCACTGGACTCTGGTCATTGTTCCCATCATGAGTCCAGTTGGCTCGAATCTCATTTTCGTCTCTTTCAATGATAGCTCTAGAAGGTCTTGCTCCCTTGATGGTATAGTTAGTTGATAATATTCTCCCCATAATGCGTGTCACCCCGATCAACTTTAACCACATCCCAAGGAGTGTACCCAGCTGCTCGGGTACGTAGTGTTGGTACTCTGGCGAACAGCTGGGACTCGTATCGTATAATCCTGGCATAGGAGTTGAGCAATGATCCAGAGATATCCGCATTGGTCGACCTTGACCCATTGACAGCCAGACCTCGCGGTAGTAAATACACCACCAAATACGGCGCCACAAAGGCCGAATGCCGTTTCGCGCGGGACACGTCAGCATGTGAAGACCGATAGTGTGAGACAGGCTAATAGCGATGCCGTTCCAGTGCCAAGGACCCAGGCGATCTTCAGCGTCGGCGTAGAAGTGCCCCATGAGAAACACGGCCTGGATCAACGTAATTTTATTTTTCTCGTAATCTGCATCATACAGTGTCTATATGACATATCAGCTAAGTCGATTGTAGCGGGGATGAGGAGAGAATTGAGGTTCAGTGTACCTTTGCTCGCTGGAAGGCTTTTCGCTTGAAAGCAAGTGGAGATTCGAAAAGGTTGGCGGAAAACAGACTATCTTTAACAAACTGACCAGTGAGCACGTGTATGTCTCCCACAGGAGTAACGCAGAACTTACAGTTGCAGCGCACATAAAGACTGCCCAGAGGAGTAGCAAACTAAGTTGGCCTTTACTATACGCATTAAAAAAGTCCTCAGGATCCAAGACCGGCTCAAAAGAATGAGCATGATGGAAATAAGCTTTAATAAGGGCTTCTTTTAGTGGGTGAGGAGGTAAAGAAAAGCAACCTTTCCACCGAAGATACTCAATTTCCTCTGGTTGGAGGGACTCCAACGAAGGCATAGCCACAAAAGAATGATTGCTGTCAGTCAATCTTTGGGGCTTGCAAATATCTATCACGAAAGCCGGTCCTCTTCTGTCACCTAGGATCCGTCAACATTGGAAGCTGTCGGGCTTTACAGATGGACTGTGGATGTTACCTGGGTAGAAAGGCACTCGATTGCCATCACTCTCATGCTCTTCAAGAGTCTCGGCCCATGCTGATGTGGCATTTGCAATCGGGGGTGATTCAACTGCATTGGTATGCTCGGTTTGTCTTGTTCCATCAGCTTCTGCGTCGACTGCTACGGCTGCTTCGCTCTCATCGGTGTTGTGTCCAACAAAAATGGTGTCTCGGCTGGAAGTACCAGGCGAAGCATTGTGGGCATGCTGGGAGTGATCCGGAGATAAATGACCGGGCCTATCAGTATCAGACATAGAGCCCCGACGAGATGGTTCGCAGTCTTTCGCTAGACCAGAAGTATCCCAGTGGGGGCTCTCGCTTTGCGCAGTGCCGAGTTGTGTTGTTGGAGGAGTTTGTCCCAAGGACATCGGATTGTCTTGCGTTCCTGGATCAGACATGGCAGGCAGGATATCCGTGTTCCTATACCAATCAGCCATCTATACCGTCTAGTCTGGAAATGTAGTAATCTTGCCGTCGCCGCTTGCGGCTCTTCATCTCGCAGGAAATGTTGTCCACCGCGCAGTTGGCACATGGGGGACCAGACAACGTGACAGTGCACCTGACCTTGCGACTATTGCAGGCTCTGCAAGCTACATGTGCCCGTTTGTGGGGTCTGTCAATACTCGGCGGCATCGTGCTTATCACGTCTCCTCCAGACTTTCCGAAGGTAAATAACATTGGAGACGCAAAGGGCGCTAAAAGATAGGACCGAGGTAGTTAACTTAATAAGCGAATGTCGAGACGTAGCGGATATTTCTTTAAACGTTATAATACATTAGTAAGGCCACGGCGGGGCCAATGGAACCCCTGAAATTATGTAAAGTCTCCAGAGATGGTGTTTCTGATTTTGCTGATGAATAAGACCTTCCCTGAGACTGGCCATCATTAGGTGTTGATACAAGAGCTGAGATCGTGTTTCCACCTTGGGATGCAATAGGTATCCTTCTTAACGGACGTGACGGCAGAAGCCCAACAGTAACCAGCATGCAATAGTTCTCCTTCATAGTGTGCCGATATAACTGCACGAGTCAAACATACAGGCTTATCTAGCATATTGATACTCCGTGAGGGTTCAGTGTGTATGCGACATGCTTAATAACCTCCATTCAGCAGCTAGAAGTGACTTCACAAGCTGCAAAAGTATAAACATTTGATGATATCGATAACAAACAATATGACCGAGGTCTGCCATGGGAATGCGAGCATTGCTCATGAATTGGACCATTTTGATGTTTCGGCTGTAACAGTATAAAGCAGTTAGACTACGGTATTGCTTATCAAGGACTGATTGGTGGGTTTTATCTAAGTCACACATATCAGATATAGAGTTCTCCTCGGTAAAGAGGCCCACCTCATTTCGGCACATTGTGGGGCTCAACTGTCATGCCTCGGACAAGTCTAGCATACGACCTCTGAGCCACGTATATCATGGCAGTAACGAGACCAAAACGTGATGTAGGGATTTATCTTCACGGGAACAATATTGTAAAGACTTAAATAACCCAAGTTATCAAGAGCTCGACTATTATCAGCATGTCAGCAACTATTGAAGTCTCAGCTTCCTATTTATCACTGCCCTTCAAGGACTTTACCATCTCGCATGTGCCAGCAGACTCGCCTACCGCTACGAAGGTTCTGATTTTGGCTTTTAACCGTCCAGATAAGCATAACGCTGTTACTGAGAACCTGCTTACTGAGCTTGAGACGGCCTATTGAATTATTGATCAAGACGAGCGAGTTCGGGCTGTTGTTCTGACTGGCACAGGGAAGGCTTTCTGTGCTGGAGCGGATCTCCAGATCGGCTTTTCTGGGCTGATGGCTAATAAAGCAAGCGAAGAGTCCATCGCCAGATATAGAGATCAGTATGTCCTCGCTTGACAACTGGACTACACGTACTCTGACATGATCGTATAGGGGAGGGCAAGTCGCTCTAGCAATTGCCAACTGCACCAAACCTACCATTGTCGCCATGAACGGCCCGGCGGCAGGCTTCGGGCTCACCATCACCTTCCCCGCCACCATCCGCGTTGCCTGGTCCGGAGCAAAAGTCGCTCTACCTTTCGCCCGTCTGGGTCTGAGCCTCGAGTCTTGTAATGCCTATTTTCTTCCGCGCTTGGTCGGTCTAGCTAAGGCGATGCATATTGTGACTACTGGTGATACATATGTTGCCGCCGACCCACTTGTCAGTCCTTTATTCTCGAAGCTCCTTTCGACTCCTCAAGAAACTGTGGCGTACGCCGTGGAGCTTGCATCTAAGATTGGAGAGAATACCTCCTCCCTTACCAGTACTAAACTTATGAGGGACATGCTGTTGTACAGTTCCGAGACTCCAGAAGAAGTGCATAGGTTGGACTCAAAGGTCTTCATCTCTCTTGATGGGTCCCGGGACAATGTGGCAGGTATCAAAGGTATCACGAAGAAACATCATCCAGACTTCAGTGGGACTTTTGATCGAGAGTCTGTGCCTTTTTGGCCTTGGTGAAATGCCAACAAGAAGGTCCATTCAAGTGCAAAGCTTTGGGTCTATTGCGAGACTACGCGAGATGAAACATAGCTCCTGTTCTGTCACATAATTATACTTTGTCAGTCAAATGATGAAGACTGCTTGGTTATACCGATAGTTGAATTTCCCAGTAGTTACTTCTGCACTTAATTGACACTATCCTGACACATCCCAAAATGGACTAATGCCGCCATTTCTCGGTGCCGCTATCCCGATGCTCCATCATTTTAGAAACCGAGATGGTGGATAACGATGTCAAGACCTCGGCACTATGTGGGTCTCGCGAAAACTCCTGCTCTGCGGTCCTGTCATATCAAACTCAGTCCCCAACGGTCCCTCAACAAAATACCCGATGGATGTTGCAGAGTTTTTCTCCTCTGTCGAGATCCAAGTCTAGCTGGTCTTGATAAAGAGGGCTTGCGTGGACATAAATGCCAAACATTGTGTAGTATCAACGGCTTGCCAACATCTTGCATCAGTGACTGCACGCCATCACTTTTCTCGTGAACATGGTCGATACTATGTCAAATATGTCAAGCTTTGGCTGGTCATCCATGGCGTTGTTTTTCAGTTGGAGAACCCTGGTGTTCATTTTTATGTTGACAAATCTCAAGTCTTTACACTTCATGTGGTTTGTGATGCAACCTTATAAGAAGTCGAAGACAGCCAAGGGACAGGAGAAAGAGGATGTTGATACGCTCAAATCAGCTTTTGCGTCTTCCGTGGCTCGCTACGTCTTTAAGAACAACAGACGCACCATACCACCAGAAGAAGCGCTCCGAAAATGCAACCTGCTGCCTAACGATGAGGCCACCTTGGCAGATATCGAGAAGAAAAGGGCGAGTAGTCTCGCGGTTGGAAGGCTCGAGGCAGGCTGGGACGCAGTTCACAATTGCCTTCAGCCTACAGGAGCTGCTTTAGGGTGGTATCACAGCGCATATTAAAGAAACTAGTTATTGAACTACCATCAAAGTCAATGAAATTGGCTTATTCAGGTCTTCCATTCTTATTAATTCTCGACGATGCAGGTGACGAGTTGCGCCGCTGCGCTTGTTTTAAAAAGAGCAATGGTTGTAATATTGGCATGTCTCTGAATTATCTAGTCAGGGTCGTATATACAGAAGACACTGGGCCTAGTAAGCAATGCTCCCAGCGACTGTAATAGAGTCCGTTCACTGTTAAATTAGCGGCTGAGAAAGGGCTCCACTTTCCTTATCATATCGCTACGTCGTGGCCAAACAAAGTCTATTACTCTTCTTCATCATCACCGACTACCCCAACGGACCTCGAAAAGTTAGTCAACGCTGGTCTGCCGGTGCTTGGAGCCGTGGATGTGATGGGAAGTTCTATCGCAACACAATTACCCTCTTCATGAATCTTGAGTTCGACGAAGACAACCCAGATGTCAGTATAGCAAAGCTGAACATCCTGCCAATAAGGTTTGGGGACAGTGAATTTCGCAGGATGCTCGACCGTCGTGGGCGGACTATGTGGGCTTGCAGAAGCAGGAATCTAGTCGCCTACAAAGACACTACTGAGAACGATCTCTGTAGCTAAGAAGCTAGTTTAGACCTTCGTACTAATACTACAACAGTTCTCGGGGGGTACAATCCCGTGCCTAAATAGGAAATCCAGAGCCGATACGAATTTGGAAAGGTGTCCATTTTCCCATTACTAATGCGGCTAATAAATCTGCACTATGCTTTACCTCATATCTGGACAGACAGCAACGAAGTTGTTTTGGTGTTACATCTGACCACGCCGTCCGAATATCTTCATCCCATGTCTACATCTCAGATTATGCCAAGGAGTTTCCAAATGTCCCAATCGCACTCAGAAGTCGCCGCCCAAGTGGCATCTCTTCCTCCGCCACCACAGCTACTCCTCTTTGGAGACTCTATCACACAAGGTGCCTCCTCACTACAGAGTGAGCTGACGAGACGGTATGTGCGCCGGCTCGATGTACTGAACCGCGGTTTTGGTGGGTACAATACCAAGTCAGCTTTGACTCTCCTGCCGTCGTTCTTCCCAGCAGTGGCCCCCTCGAGAACCGTTCCTCGTGTCGCTGCTATAACGGTACATTTTGGTGCCAACGACTCCTGTAGCGCCGGCGAGCCTCAGCATTGCGACCTCGAAACGTTCAAATCAAACATCAGACGAGTTTTAGACTGGGAGGGTGTTAGGCTCCATAGGACCAAAGTCCTCCTTGTGACGCCCTCTCCCGTGGAAGAGTATCGGCTGCCACATGACGGAAAAGGCAGGGCAGAGAGAGTGGCCATGTACGCTCAAGCAATTCGGGACATCGGGAAGAAAGAGAATGTACCTGTCGTTGACCTCTGGGATGCTATGATGCGTACCACTGGTTGGAAAGATGACGGAGTTGATGCCATATTGCCTGGGTCTTCAAGTGTATCCCCCAGCATGGAACTTGGGCGACTTTTCTACGATGGCCTTCACTTGAACCAGGAAGGTTATGACATCTACACGCGGGAACTTCTACGTGTTTTAGAAGCGGAAGTTCCAGAATGTCAGATACAAGGGACTGACGAGTGGTATCCTGAGTGGATTAGGTTTCATCCACCTACAGAAACGAGAAAAGAGCCAAACGGCTTCTGACTTAGTTGCAGGAGGCTAGGAGATTTGGTTTTGGGTACCATACGGCTTTTCATTGTATCCCTTACAGAAAGCTCGAGTAAACAAAGGTCAATAGATCAATAAGGCCCATCTATCAATAAATATCGCAAGGTGAAAGGCTGCACAGTTGAGGTAACACAGTAATGGTGTTTTTCATTTGAACACCACAATATAAGGCGTTATACACTATGCTCAAGGATGGAGTAGTAAGTAAAGATGTATATAGAAGCTATTTGTTCCTAGTAAAAAGAATGCATCGCATCTGGTGTCATGAGTCCAAGCCCACAGGCAGTTTTATCTGCTTTACCTATCACTGCCAGGGAAGCCATTGAGCATGGTAACAATGTCGATGCTACAAAAAAAGAAATCACCTAGAGAACGGGCTAGTTTGTATGGCTGGAGGAGGTTCTGCGACGGCCAGCAGTTGAGACGGCCTTTTTGCTGATAGCCTGAGCATGATCAATCACCACGTCCTGGTACTCTTGCGTGCCATAGAAAATCGCGTAGTCGTCGTAAGGATTCGCACCACTGGGAAGGTTCGTTCCAAATTGCCAAAAACTATCGTACGCAATGTCGCTGTCCATGATGGTTTGTTGCCACTGCTGCAGTACAGCCGTGCGGTTCGAGGTTGTGCTCTCAACACCGTATTCTTCCAGAACGATAGGCTTGCCGTACTTGAGGGCCAGCGCTGCATGGTCACGAATCCATTGGTTGCCCCAGGGGTACGTGTAGCCCCAGCCGATAGGGTACATATGTACCGTGCCGTAGTCAAGTGTGGAGATTTTCAGGTTGGCTTCGAAATCAATACCCTCGGAGCAAGAGTACGCGTAGCCGAGACTGGTGTCGCTCGAACAGAGCCAGCCTTCATCGCCCAATGACACACGATGTTTTGGGTCCAGAGATTTGATGAAGCCGGATATCTCTGTGGCCCAGCCAGTGATCACACTGCTGTCGCAGTTCTGACACCGAGGCTCGTTGCAGAGCTGCCACGAGAAGATAGCTGGGGAGTCCTTGTATCGATTGACGATGAAAGTGACATAGTCTTTGTAGGCTTTCTGGGCTTCTGTGTGGGTCCAGAAGGTCTCATGGGTGCATCCAAAGTAAGCACAGTAGGTGTTAATACCGCCCAGGTCATCCCAATTATTCAACATGGGTAGTACCAGCTGAATGCCGTGCTTCTCTGCGGCAGCAACGGCGGCGTCGAGGCGCGCAATTCCGTTGGCTCCAGTGTTGATACTAATGGTCTTCTTAGCGGTATCGAGAAACTGAAAGTAGACAGGCTGATCAGTGCCACTGTTGGTATTGCCGAATGCCCAGACACGTGTGACTTTCAACCCACTGTCAGCGATCTGAGACATGGCTTGCTCGACATCGTCGTCTGAAGTAAGGTGGCTCATCCACCAGGTGTTGGTACCAGCAAAGTATTGGTTCTTCCCATCAATGTTGAAAACTGGTGCTTCTGCTGTCTGTCTTGGCCGGCTCTTGCTGGCCGACGCCGCTGCAAGGGCAAACAGACTGAGTGAAGCGAATACTCTCATGTCTGTCGGAGATGTAGGATGCGTCTACACAGAAGCTGTAATTGGTAGGATGGACGATTTGACTTGCATGGAGCTGTGGCAGGCCGTCTACTGTAACATATGTATCTATTTATACGTCAGTCCTACGGGACAATACTGGCTGTTAGTGTCATCGTGTAGAACAAGGAACTGATGCAGCCCCCCGAGACGGTTTCTCATAAACGCGTCCCCGAGGTCCGAACCAGAAGTGGTAAAATTTCTGCGTATCATCTCGGGTGTAATTGAAAGGATTGAGTCGATCCCTGGGACCCGTTGGTTGACAATGGCGCTGTTACGGACAGATTGGAAGGGGACGCTAAGCTCGAGTAGTCTGAAATGCTGATGTCTTATAATACAGGCTAATAACCAGGCACTGCATATTGCCTTGGTATTATTTTAATTAATATAAATAAAATCTTTATATTATTTTATATGCTTTCTTTACTATTTTTATTATTTCTGTAGTTGTCTGAAATAATACATACCTTTTATACAGTATTAGACTTTTCACGGTTACTTGTTTATTAAGTCTCTTTTGCTTTGAGCTCATTACATGCTTTATTATCCCTGCTGGTCTGGCTCCCCGCATTCGATCATTCGATGTTGTGTGCTTTGGTCGATCATCCCCGCGCGGGGAAGTAGAGTGCTGCTGTAGTTTTCGTACCCTGACTCAACTAACTCCTTCAGGCTCGGGTAGACGCGTTCCGACCTCATTTAGGCTCGGTTCCCGTCCCCGCATCTAACCAAGTCAGTTCGGCATGGTTGTGCCGATCAAAAGACCATCCCGGATCGCAAGAAGCTTAGCTGTAGCAATGCTCGTGGATGTCTGATGACAGTCGCCCCCCACTCAACTAACTCATTCAGGTACGGTTAGTCTCGTTCCGCACTCGCATCCATCTAACATTAACCAACTCATGACTCAGTTAGGGTTATCGTCTCCCCGCATCTAACCAACTTAGTTCGGCATGGTTATGCCGCGCAATAGAACATCCTGAATCGCAAGAGGTATAGCTGCAGCAATTCTCACGGGTGGCAATTGACGGCCACGCATACTTAAGTTGTTGTGATCCACAGCATAATGTTGTTTCCAGTAATGATCATTCTTCTTCACGACATTCCTCTTCAGCGAATTTGATACCAATATGCAGAAGGAAGACGACAGAGTCCAGACCGTGGAGAGGGTTCATGACTCGGCAGCTGCTGATCTGGCGGCATCGAAGACAGCAAAAGTCCAAAATGTTGCCTATAGTGATGCCATCGCGAAGGACAACCTCTCCCCGCGGGCATCGTCGATCTTGAAGCTCTATGCAATCATTGCTCTTGTCACGCTAAGTAAGCAAACCCATAGCATCTCAAGATACCCTGCACGTATTGACCGTCCATAGATAATTGTGGCAACGGCTTTGATGGAACCATCATGTCGTCCATTAATGCTATGGATCCTTTCCATAAGTTCTTTGGCACTGAAATGCAAGGTGCTTCTATTGGAGCTGTCTTTGCACTCTATAGCGTCGGAAACATCCTTGGCTGCCTTGTTGCCGCTCCCGCAGCCGATTTCTTTGGGCGAAAAGTCGGCATGATCATCGGGTCAATCTTTGTCATTATTGGTACTATAATCCAAGCAGCGGCCCAGAATGTTGGAACATTCATGGCGGGGAGACTATTCCTCGGTTTTGGCTGCACCATCGCAGTAACTGCATCTCCCATCTATCTAGTCGAGGTAGCCTACCCTTCTTGGCGCGGAACTTTGACTGGTCTATACAATGTAGGCGGCTGGTATATTGGATCACTTAGTAAGTGTCGATTGCAAAGTTCGCTGACCTTGAATTGACATCTTGCCGCCAGCCTCCACATGGACCGCCTATGGAACGGGTCGACTGACATCGAATTGGTCCTGGAGGGTCCCCATCATTATCCAGGTCGTCCCGGCGACTATCATCCTGTGCGGTGTATGGTTCATCCCAGAGAGTCCCAGATGGCTCATGAATCACGGCAAAGAAGAGCAGGCCCGAGCTGTGCTCATCAAGTATCACGGAGACGGCAATCCCGAATCAGCTGTCGTGAAGCTGGAGCTCGACGAGATGCGTGCATCCATCGAATACCAAGCTGAAATCGAGGCCAGCCAAAAGTGGTGGGACTATCGCATGCTCTTCGACAACAGGGAGAACTTGCACCGCTTTTACTTACTCTTCCTGGTCGCGATTTTCTCCCAGTTTATCGGTGGTTCGGTCATCACCTACTACATGCCCGTCATTCTAGAGAACGTTGGCATCACCAGCTCGTCTCAGCAGCTTCTGCTCAACGGCGTCAATGTCATTTTCGGGTTCTTCAGCGGCGTTGCAGGCTCATTTGCCGTTGAGAAGTTTGGACGCAGACCTCTGTTTCTTTGGGGTGAGTGAAGATCTATCTCACATGCGGTCATGGCTGACATTCCCAGGCACATTCTTAACAGGTCTCGCCTATATTCCCATCAACGTCATCGCAGCCAAAGCTCACGGCCATGTTGATACATCAACCGGTTACGCCTTTATTGCGATGATCTTTTTGTATGGCATCTTCTGGTCGTTCTGCTGGACGCCTCTGCAGTCTTTGTACCCAAGCGAAGTGCTACGCAATGACATTCGAGCCAAGGGTATGGCCGCCTCTGGTTTCTTCAGTGGCGTTTCGGGCTTCATCAACACTTATGCCACACCGGTCGCCCTTCAGAAGATCGGTTGGAAGACGTACACCATTTTCCTCATTCTGCATTTTGTGGAGTGGGGAATGATGTATTTTGCTCTCGTCGAGACAAAGGGCCGGTCTCTCGAAGAAATTGACGAGATTTTCAAGAGTCCCAACCCTGTCAAAACATCCAAGCAGAAGCACGAAGTCTACATCAAGGACGGCGCAGGTGTCACTGCCGACTTGGGCACAAAGGAGGCCTGAATGAAGGGGGGAGAGCAAAGAATGAAACAATGGGCCATAATCTCTCGCTCAGAGATATTATAACATGCAATGAAGAGCCTGTTTGGTTACCTTGGATTCCATGTATTTACGGGGTATGGTTTTGATCTCAAGCCATACGTATCTACACTTATGAACTCATTCAAGTAATCTTGAAACATGCCTGCATCTTACTGCCTGCTGCTAATGAGCCTAGCTACACGAAGACCTGAACTGTAGCCCTTAAATAATATTGCAACTGTAAGCCTTTTCGTTCTTCAGGGTACCTTGTCTGTGATCACTGGGATGGGTTAATGAAGAACAAGCGTTTGTTAACCGAGAAGGAAGTATTGATGTGGAGCTACTGTATCCCCAGAGTTCTCTTGCCGCCAGTGCTGGGGGGGTCAGAGTCTGTTTTAGTTGACGGTCCTTGAACACGTAGCCATCTCTTGTCAACTCATCTAGCTATTGTCGGCTTTGAAGCCGAAGTTGACTGACTTGCAAAAACCAATAGCGCTTTGAACAGAACATGCTGTAGTCTAACATCTTGTATAATTGATCTTATTAATCAAGAAAGCTTGTAAAATCGTGCTATTCTAGTCTACCGTCGTTGGGTCCGACGATAGTTCTCCCCATAGTCGGTCCCCCACCAATCCTGTTTTCTAAATGTATGTTGTCTTAAAGGTAGTAAGAATATTAGGCAGTTCCCTGCAGCACAAGTCGCCGGTGTCGAATAACGCTCTACCAGTTGCAAGCAGTGGTACCAGTAGGGTGTAGGACAATGCGTGACTTGACAAAGCCGCAACTTCCCAGGTATTCAACCTTCATGTTATAGCATGTCTTGACATTCTTATCCTTCCAAATGCGGTGGGCGCGGGACTTGCCCGGGTCCACACAAATTGTCTGGGGGCGGCCACATGAGGTGAAGTCCAAGCAACCGCCGACAACAGTGCCACCGAGACTGCTGCAGACTTTGGTGCGTTGGCAATTGTTGCAATCGTTGACTCGGATGTCAGAGTTGGAGGAGAAGATTGTCAGGGGAGGGTCGCCAGGGTTGCTAGGAGGAACAGGCACGGCGGTGAAAGTGTACACCAGGTCGAATGCCGCATTATAGTCAGGGCAAGTACCCTGCTCACAAGGTCCAGCCAAGATGGTCATGGAATCAGCAGATTTCGGGCTGGTACCAGCTGAGGCGGTGTTGTTCCAGTTGGCTGGGTCCTTGAAGGCTTTCTTATCGACACCATCCCAATCGATCTTGTCCTCGATGCTAAGAGGTGACCACGCAGTAGACACAGCTTTAGGGGCTGATGCGACTGGGGTGGCCGTGATAACGGCGGCCATAGCCATGATGAGGAACTTGGTGGCGACCATTTTGATGAATTTTGGAGGCAAGAAGCGTCCGAGAGTTGAATGGTGAGATGGTCGATGGAGCAGCGAATTCCAATCCTCTCACAACTCTAATGATCAAACATGGTCAGGACCTAGGATGAATTTCATTCATAATACCACTCTCCATCATGAAATAAGAGAAAATGACGAGCGAACTACTTACCGATTCCAACATCTCTGACAACGTCAGGGAGCTGGAACAGTCCATTGTTTCATTGCGACAGGCAGTTCACAGTCTGCCAAATGGAAATCCCGACCTACATCATCATCTCTATGAGCTAGGAAACCTCCTCCGTGAGCACTATCTCGCTGCCAATGGAGAAAGTGATCCGACAGAGTCTCTCTCTATTGCTAGAGAAGCGGTGAAAGTCCACCCTGAAGACAACCCGATGGCTGCAACATATTTAAATAACCTGGGTCGCCTGTTGCGTCACAAATTCGATTTCGAGAGACACCCAAGAGACCTTGATGAAGCTGTTGAGGTTTTCAGGCGGTCTGTTGATCTATCAAAAGAAGATGACCCATCTTGGCCCCAATGGTTAACCAACCTCGGTAATAGCATCTACACTCGATATAATGTCACAGGATCGCTGCAGGATCTGGAAGAGTCTGTTGAATTCGCTAGAAGAGCACTCGATGACACGGCAGAGGATGACCCGGATATTATAGACCTTGTGATTAATCTCATGGTCCGGCTTCGAACACAAAGCAAGAGAACATGGTCTATCTCTGCTTCAGAAGAGTCTGTTAACATGGCCCAAAAATTACTCGAATCATCCCCAGAGAAACACACATCCCGCAGCACATTACTGCACTTACTCGCCGGTAGTTTTTCAGATCGGCATGTCCTTACGGGTGCAATGGATGACCTCAATGGGCATATATTGTTTTCTAGACAGGCTATTTTTTGCAACATCCATTGATGATCCGGAACGGGTGACGCGACTTGCTGGTTTAGCTGTCCGCCTCAGTGATAGGTACGCAAGAACTGGGGCATTGGGAGACCTCTCAGAAGCCATTAAAATAGCGACAATGGTATTTAAACAGACCCAAGAGGGGTCTGATGATTGGGCAACGCATGCTTGCAATCTCTCGGGATATATTCTAACCTTATATCAGAGATCTGGAGAACTAATGGATCTTGACACAGCGATTGAATTGGGTAGAGCTTCAGTGAATGCGACGCCATTAGGTAACTCCTTGAGGCACATTCGTCTTGGCAGCCTGACTGCGTCTGATTGCTCGTTTTGATAGCACAGGGTCCTTCGAGGATCTAGAGGAATGTGTCAAAATGGGCCACGAAGCCAAGGAAGCCACCCCCGAAGAGCATATCGAGTGGCCAGCACGACTACACGACTTGGCAGCCATTATGCAAAGAAGATACCAGATGACGAAAGAGCTAGAAGATCTCGATGAGGCTATTGGTTTGACGCAGCAGGCGCTGTTCGCTCTGGGGCCAAACCATCCACAACAGGCCGATACCATGTCTCTGATCGCATTGTTCTTTGCAAAAAGATTCGGGGAGACAGAGTCACCTGAAGATCGTCGGCGAACAGAGTTCTTCTATAGGGCTGCTCTCTTTCAGACACAATCGCCAGTCGTAACGCGTATTGAGGCTGGTGTGAAACTGATTTCAGTATGCATGGTCCAGCAAAACATGGAGCAAGCTTACGAGGACGCCAAGTCAGTCGTGGATCTCATTCCGCAAATGGCTGTACGGTCACTCGAGAGTTCCGACAAACAGGATCTCTTACTCAAAATAGGCGGGGTCTCATCTGAGGCGGCTGGTCTAGCACTCCATCTTGGCGAAGACCCGTTGGTGGCATTGAGTCTTTTAGAGAAGGGTCGCGGCATATTTGCTTTATCTCTGGATGAGATGCGTGCTGATATCGAGTCCTTGGAAGAGCAGTGTCCTGATTTAGCAAGGAAGTTCATCACTCTTCGTGAACAACTCTCGGCTCCTTCTGGAACGATATTGGATGTCGATAATCCCGAATGGAATGTTGACGCGAGTCGGCGTCACGAAGCAGGTGATGAATTTGAAAGGTTGCTTGCAGAGATTCGTCAGCAATCAGGCTTTGAGACCTTTCTACTACCTCCCTCAAAATCTGAGATCAAATCAGCAGCAGACCGCGGCCCTATCATCATTATCAACACGAGCATGCTACGTTGCGATGCAATTTTGGTTGAGAGTCACCAGATTACGTCTGTGCCTCTAGCCAACTTCAACCGCCGTGACCTGATTGAGTATGTGAAAAATGGCACATTCAGAAGTGACGAGGCTCTTCAATGGCTGTGGGACTGTATCGCAAGTCCCGTCTTGAGTGCTTTGGGATCCGAACAGCCCCCTTCTGAGGGAGATTGGCCTCATGTTTGGTGGATTATGACAGGACTTCTGAACAAGTTTCCCATTCACGCTGCTGGTCATCACTCGAAAGGCTCTTCTGAAACAGTCATTGATAGAGTTATTTCGTCATATCATAGCTCCATACGGTCAATCATCCGCGGTAGGAAGCGGCCTACATCAGCTGTGACCCAGACACATGCACTCCTCGTTGCAATGGAAGCTACCCCCGGGAGCTCAAAACTTCTCTTCGCTACCAGAGAGATAACAGCTATCCGTGGCTTATGTAAATCAATGCTAGTCGAGCCTGAAGAGCCTGAACCGAAGAGGGATGGCACTGGCCGTATCGAGAATAATGACCTGGCGGACGAAGGAATCCACCTCATAAATGGATTTCACACAGCTGGTTTTCGTCATGTCATCGGGACTTTATGGGAGGTCAAGGATGAGATCTGTGTAGATATGGCTAGGATTACATACGAAGGAATGATACAAGATGGAATGTCTGATGAAGCAGTCTCTCGTGGACTCCACAATGCTTCCAGAGAGCTTCGAGATCGTTGGGTGACAATGGATAGCGCTGATCACCGTTCAGTTGGAAGTTTACAGGCACGAGGAGGTGAAAATGAGAGAGGCTACGGAGGTGAGAGTGAACGGCATGATGGGTTTTCAAGGGATATTGTAACATGCGATGACGAGCCTGTTTGGCCGCTTTGGATTCCATATATTCACTACGGGGTATGATTTTCACTTCATGTTAGATTTTACATAAATTTAGGAATGCACTTCAGTCATCTTCGATCATGCCTGCGGCTCATTACAGCTTCCCAGTCCTCAAGGTACCTTGTCACTAGTGCCCGACACAAATACAATAAGAACAGTAGCATACCTGATTGATCTGTCAGCGCGTCTCGATGAACTGGGGTGTCAATAACTCACGTTGTACCAGCTACTACAAGTTCAGTCGTTTTCGCCCGCGTCAACCCAGAGAGTACCAAAAGGTAAACGATAGTAGACAGCATGACAATAAAAATCCGAACCGCGGCTGTAGACACAACGTTGCAAACAACGATCGGCAGCAGTAGAAGCAAAGTAACCAAGCATATCAATAGTCCCTTGGCAACACGGCTAACAAAAGGACCGTTGTATATATGGACGTTCGGGTCGGATGAAACATATTGATTACTCTGTTTTTATTAGTATGGACATCTTATGTGAAGTGGACTTTGGCATACTTCTCGGAACTTGGGCAAGAACTGTACAAGCCTCTCTTCTATCCAACTCTCAAACCTTTTGACTGCGTTATCAATCGTTGGGACTAACGAGACAAGGTCGCGATCATGCTCAAGATAAGATGTCTCATTCCCAGCCAGACATCCGTTACCATCAACCCAATTTCTAAGGCTTTGCACATCTCTTGTTTCCGCATCGCCGAGCGTGAGTACTAGATTAGTTTTATCTATAAAGCTGTCTATGACATTGTCAGCAGGGTGGATGGCCAGATAAAAAAGTAGCCATACCATAATCAACTAGTGCAGACTCTATCCTCGATAAGACCGATGACCTTTCAGCATTTCTATCTATGCGACTCTTTCCAAGAAAGATAGGTGCTTTTTCCAGTTGATCGATCTGGTCGAGTTCACTCTCTAGGATTGATAGTTGGTCTTGTTTTAGTAACAGAAGCCGTGCTCGGAGCCTTTTGAAACGTCGAAAGATAAAAAGTGGGCTATGGGATGCGATAAGGGCTGTGAATCTTGGATAGCCTGGTCTGAAATCTTCGACTAGCTGAGGGTTAGAATATTCAGTCCCTTTCACTGAACAGATAATTTACTTTTCCCCGTTGGAGGTTTGGCGGAAAGAGGAAGAATGGGCTGACCCGTCATGGTGTCGTCACGGTGGGATTGCTGGGCACACAAACTCATGCAGGACTATAAGACTTTACAAGCCACCTTTGAAGGAAAAGCCAGTTACTTTAATCTTCGAGCAGGCTCTAGACGTAACCAATAAAGTGCCACCACGTTGAGATGCAAGTCGAGGCGAAGGCGGGCAATATACATAAGTCCAATACCCACTGTTGTTTCGTCAAGTCATTTCTCCCTTTTTCACAGTTCCACTAGCCTCTCTTTAAAATGTCGGACGACCAGCAGTAAGTGGTTGAAACTGTGGACTTCGAAGTAAGCTAATGCCCTTCACTACTAGGAAGAATGGATCGCCTGAGTACACCCCAGGCGGCAAGCGACCATTCGTCTCGACATATGACAATGTACGTAATAGTTGTCACTTGGCTGGTTGAGAATCTTGTACTGAATCAGGCTGTGCAGGCACCCAGTCTCAGAGTAGGGGATAGCGTCTACTTGCTGAACACTGATGGATCCAGAGAGGGCCCATATCTTGTTGCGACAGCTCCAGTTTCTGGCCAATGCACCCTCTCGTATGCCAATGGGAGCCCATTCAGAGACAATGCGGGCATCGATGTGGATGAGCTGGAGGCCTGTTGATTGTCTACGAGATGAGCAATGATAAGCAGGCATTGCTTGGGCACATGATTCCTCAGATCATTTTTGGTGGCTTTTCAGGCAGAAATGCAATTGTGGCAGTGTAAGGCAGCAAGAAGGCAAAGTACATTGAAACAACAATGCATATGCATGAGAGCCGTCTTAGAGTAAGACCAATCACATACGTTTCCTGTATTACCCCTCCTCATGACTTCATGACAACTACGATAGGTCAGGCCCTGTGAATAACATCGCAAATCAAGTTCAAACCTATTCAAACAATGGCCGAAAAGAAGTCTGTTTCGTCAAAGCATTATGCCATTCTTATTGGGATCGACGCTTATCCTGACAAGTATAAGTCATCGTTAAAAGGCTGTGTACGAGACACGCAACAAATCAGATCATTACTCGAACAGCAAACATTTCACATCGATATCCAAACCTTCACAGCCAGGCAAAACCTTGATAGCAGCACCGCGGGCCCAGTTGAAAACCCTACCTTATTACCAACATACGATAACGTAACTAAGGCTTTCAGAGATCTGACCTCTGTGGCACAATCTGGGGATTATATCTACATCCACTACTCGGGACATGGTACCCGCATTGCTCCCACCGCCAAGCCATTCTCCAACCAGCATACTGGAGATTTGGCTCTTGCCCTTCTCGGTGGTGAATATGGAGACGAAGTAAGGCCCCTTGGAGGGCACAGATTAGCACTTGCGCTGAATGCAATGGTGTTGAAAGGTCTGGTCGTCACTCTGGTCCTTGACTGCTGTTTTGCGGCAAGTGTCTACCGTCTGGATCGCTCAGATATTCGATTCATTCGAATCGATCCAGAGCTTGCCTCTGCATACTTCGCCGACAATAGTCTGGCAGAGCAAGATGGGGAGGCACCGGAATCGGACTACCGGGATGTGTCTATGCTGCCAAGCTGGATGATTAATCCGAATGGGTACGCACTTCTTGCAGCTTGCGGCCCTCATGAAGAGGCAGGTGAGGTCATTCACGAAGGACAGTCTCACGGCGCCTTATCCCATTTTCTACACTTGAGCCTAAGAGATGGCGGGTTAAATCGCAAGCACAAGAACATCTTTTACCGCCTCAGCTCCAAATTTCGAGGTCACTCAATTCAACAGGATCCTGCATTATATGGCAATAAAGACCAAGGATTCTTTGGTGAGAACAGCTTCACAAACTCACGACCAACGGTACTTGTTGTTAGAAACGGTAAGCAGTTTATCCTTCAGGCAGGCCAGGCTCATGGAATCTCTGATGGCGATGAGTTCATCGTGTATCCATCCAGCGTCATTGAGCACAATGAAGCATTTCACACGAATGTGATAAAAACAACGGCTGTAAGAGTTGGCCCTCTAACTAGCCTATTGCACATCGACGATGCGATGACTGCTACAGCTGAGAAGGACTGGGTTGCTGAGCCACAGACGAGGCAGTCTCTTGGTCGATTCCCAGTGTCCTTGGGCGACAGCATATCTGCCCGAAGGGATAGGGTAGAGGCGTTCCATAAATACGGAATCTCCTGTGCGGAAGGGGACAATTTGACATCCTGGTTTCTCGTCGAGTCCATTGATGACGAGTACAAGGTTCTGACTTGGAATGATCAAGAAGTTGTGAACCTCCCTTTATTGCCACAAAGGACAACAGCCTTGGACGATATTGCTGCAGTCCTAGAGCATCTAGCACGATACGAGCTAGTCAGGAACCTTTCAAATCCATCTGTGGAAGAAGACTTCCGGACGTCGTTTGACATCAGCATTACACGAGCCGGCAACCACTTCGGGCCAGGCTCCGTTGTCAACGTTGAACAAGATGCAGGCAATAAATCTATGTTCGAGCTAAATTTCCAGAATCACGGCACTGGGGTCCTGTATTTGTATATCCTCGACCTTGGCCCTCTTTGGCAGGTTGAGGATATCTACTGCGGAAGCTATGCAGTAGTTCCTCCATACAACCAGAATGAAAGGTTCATGACCGGCCAGTTTACCAAGAAGTTCAGAACTAAGGTTCCTACTGACTTGATAGAAAGGGGAATTGAGGAGTGTAGTGATACTCTCAAGGTCGTGGTTACGTCTCAGCCAACATCTTTCGATCTACTGGAGCTCCCCAAAGTTGGACATGTTCTCAAGAACAAATCACCACTGGGCAATGTCAGATCTGGAGGTAGCTCTGCCGAGCAATGGATAGCCTTTAACTTTCCACTCATAACTTCACTGGCAGCAGAGCTAAGACACAAGCAGACTGGCTAAGTAGGCAGTTAGGTTATTTGGAACTTTTAGAGCATTGACCTCATGTCATATTATGTGTCTCTGGTCAGAGACAATCTCCTCTATATAGTATCTATTCTCTCCGGTATCTAGTTGCATTCCCAATTCTGAAGCCTATCCAACAACCAACCACTCGTAATTATTAGTCTCGTCTTCCTCTGATACATGCCAGGTGCAAACCCGGACCCCATAATCAGCTTGTCGTCCATACGGCACAGGTCATCGTAGTAGCTCCACTGCATACACGCGTCCCAGGACTCACAAGCTTCTTCGCATGCATCGATAGACTTCCAGGCATTGGTCCACAGACCGCGATTGTACTTGGACTGTGGGACAGGAGGCGAGTTCGCATTGGCAGAAGTGATCTCGAAGAGGCTGGACATGTTGTCCCACCACTCTCGTCTCTTGTCTAAATTTGGAGCAATCATCCTTTTGAAGAAGTCGCTATGAAGCATCGGTGTCTGCTTTCGTGTCAGCCCAACAAGCTTCATCTAGCCTCACGATTTGTAGTTTTCCAACTGACCTGGAAGTCCCAGCTCTTCTCCAACTCGTAGTATCTCGCTATGTCCCGACTGTGCGCTTTGTGCCATGATAAAAGTGGCGTGCACCAGTTTTCACTCCTGAAACCAAACTTCCAGTGTACTACAGCATTGAACCCCCAAGTAAACCCCTCATCCCCCCCGTTTTCTCCAAACCGAACCCCATATTCGTTCAGTGCACGTCCAAGGATATGATCGCCACATCCGTGCCGGCGGGTATACTCGGCAAAGTCGTCCACCAATCGCGGATTCTTTCCGAACGACATCTCCCATGCACCTCGTGAGAGCGCAAAGCCAGAGCCGCCGTGTGCGAAAGTGACGTTAGCTCTAAAGGCAGAACTGCCGAGGTAATGCGGCTCCTTCCAGTCGAAGGATGATAGATATCCCAGCACATTGGGCAAAAAGATATATGCATCGTCCTCCACGAAGACATACCAGCGTGCATGGGGCCAGTTCTTGCCAGCGTGGTCCATGAGCGGTAGAAACTTGTACTTATCTATAACCCAGCCGCCGACAGGACCTTCATGATCACCTTCTATATTAGCACGCTCGATGTAGACGTTGTTTGCTTCGTATTGCGGAACCGCATGGTAGACGTCAAAGTCGGGATGGGACTTGGTGGCCTCTGTCATGTTCATGAGGATGTCGATAGTTGTAAAGTTGCCGATAGTTTCTGTGTAATCTGAGTATATTACAACGTTGTCTGGATGAACCCGCTCTGGAGAAAGGCTAGTGACCAAGTGAACGAGCAGACGATGGTACATCGAGGTCCCTCCCGTCTTCATGATCAAGAGAACGTCGCTGCTCTTAAGTTCTCCATGGCCACCAGGCCGAGTTTGCTGCGGTTGGTGAGGGATCTTCGAAGCGGACTTTGTCACTGACGCGGAAGGGTGGCTCACAGGGACTCTCACTGCGCCGAATCTTTCCACGGACGGATTAAGAAGGCAGTAATACAGTGCGAGGCACCCAACAATAATGACAACGGGCAGAACCCGGTTATCCTTGTAGGTGGTGAACATGATCTTTGACAAATAGGTTGGTGTAAAGCATAGGATCACAGCCCCCATGTAAAGTGAATAATGCTAGAACCAAATCGGCGGGCATTAGGCGGTAGGTATATGGAGATCTTGACAGCATTTCCGGTGCGTCAGGGTCTTCCTCCACTATGAACAAGATCACCGAGTCAAATACGAAGAATGGCGGGAAAGACCGGGCGATCGGTTTCATATAATTAATCAAAAAATAATTCTCAAAGACTTTCAAACAGCGGTGTGCCAATTTTAACCATACAAGAGACCCATATCCCCTATTGTGGGCGTTCTGTTGCCAGTAATATTCCTGCTTCTTGACTTTACGAGATGAGACCTCACCCTGGTCAACTTTAAAAATTGACGACGCTACCCTTACAAACCCCTGTGATGTTGATCGCATCAACAGCAACCAATCACGAAACATTCCTATAGTGCCGTCCAATATTTAGAGTTCCTGTAAAATGGGACAAGGGACTTTTCATTTAATCATTATCATGTTTACCACGTAATACGATGAGAAATAGTGGAGTCTATCCCCGTAGCGTTTTGTATCTATAAGCATCTCAGTTGCATCTGTCGCAAACCTAATATCATTCTCGGCCATAGCTTACTCCAGACACTCATTCTCTATCCTTCTTTATGCAAATTCTTCCTGCTCGTTGACAACTTCAGGTGCCCCAACGGTCTACACAACTCTTAGGCACAATGGGTACTTACAATACTATTAACAGCAGAGCTAAGAAGGCATTCACAAGTGTCCCCAGAGGACCAGATCTGTCGAGACTTAGACAACTTTTCAATTTGACTGGGTGTCTGCTCATTATCCCAGCGTTCTATTTGGTTGCCATACAAACCCTGTACCCAATGACAATAGACATACTCCTTTGCATTATCCTGACCGAATGCAATCGATTTGCCAACGAAGGACGTCGTATATCCTTCTACTCAACTCTACAAAGGGAGAACAGTCCTAAGAGAGGGAAGGCCAGCTTCGAAACGCAGAACACTACTCCGAAGCCGGGTTACCTATCGACCGTGGTTGGATACCGCGAAGATCCTAGGTTATTTACGCGAGCTCTTGAGAGCTACAAGGCAGCTCGAGGTCAAGCTTTTATGTTGGTCGGCATTGATGGTAGCGATGCAGAAGATCAAGACATGGTTGACGTGTTTAAGAAGGTTGTGTTATTCGCCTCTCGATCGGCCTTGCTAACAAAAGACAGGTCTATCCTTCTCGGTCTCGGATTATTCACATAGAGGAGCCCTTAGGCAACATAGCACAGCGGCTTTATACTAAACATCTAGCTATGCAGCACGAGCAGGGGCTGGAGATCGACGAAGAGGAAAGCAACAACGTGGTGATCCAGCATTGCATGAAGCTCGCACGAGTTATACTTGATCAACAGGGCTGCTTGGTCAGCGACCCAGATGGTATTAGACATCTTTGTCTCGTTCAACAACATATGCACAAAAAGGGAATAATGTTTACCGCTTTCATCTTTTCCATTGTTATTGCGGACATGCTCGGCATTGACTTCATGTGGTCGTCAGACTCTGATACGTTGGTGTTGGAGGACACTCTTGAGAGGACCATCAGCACCATTGCCGGGGACCCTACTGTTGGCGGCGCCAGCTCAGGATTGACTGTGCATAACGGCGATGACACGGTAGTAACACGCTTAGCTGCCACGGTTTACTGGATTGAGCTTTATCTGAACCGATCCACGCCCGCTTGTACCGCAACGAGCGACTGCCAGAGCGGGCCTTGCACCGCCTTTCGACTATCAGCTCTGTCGGCCATTCTTATGCCCTGGTATATGCAAGAGGTCTTCGGCAAGCGAATTGTACGTGACCAAATACTCATTCCTGTCGATCAAGTCTAGAGACAAAGCTAACCTGGCTGGTAGATCGTTAACGAGGATCGCCACCTTACCACCAACCTTCTCGTCCGTGGCTGGGGCGTTGTCTTTGCTTCCGACGTCCTTACGGCTACAGAGACGCCCACTACTGTCACACGCTGGTTGCGACAACAAGTCCGCTGGGCCCGAGCCACGCACATCGAGTCCCTCCTAATCCCACGTGTCTATGCCATGTCTCATCCCATGGCATTCTTCGCCGCCGCCAGACGTGAGTTTGGACCTCTGGTCGTTGCAGTGGCCGTGCTGTCGTACTTCTTCACGTCTCACAAGCTGCTTTATTTCAGCTACTCTGATCTGTTTCTGCGAATTGGCTTTGCTGTGGTCTATAACATCTTGCGCAATCCTGACAGATTGAGACTGGCATTGTCGTGGTATGTTGTGCCGGGCATGTTCTTCTATAATGTGCCTCTGCCAGCAATACACATCTGGAGTTTGGTGACACTAACGGTCGATACATGGGGGACGGCAATGAGAGCGAGCACGGAGATATCCAAGAAGGATAGCACTCGAAAGAAGTGGTTTGAGACAGGCTTTTTTGTAGTTTGGATGGGAATTGTCGGAGGTACAGTGGCCAGGTGGGTTGCCTCCGAATTTCACTTTTCCCAGGGCCAGATACTTGTATCGATGTTGTGCGGCATCTCGCTCGCATCTGTCGGCACCTGGAAGGCAACAATTGCTAGTCAATAGATAGAAACACGGGTAATTCGGTGCTACCTGATAAATCCACCCCCTCCAGACTCGGGCTAGCTCGTACCGATTCTCATTGTCAAGGATCGGCGAAGTAAAAATTGGAGAAATTGCCTAAACCCCACTACCTCGACTCATCACTCGGAGGGGTCTGGGGCTTCCGGCTTTAGTGCATCCTGCGCTGTATAAAAAGTAGTAGTCAATTGGCCTCCGCAGCCCTCAACACATTTGAAGGATTGCGTCTCTTCATAACCCAAACGTCTGTCATTATGTCTTTGCAAGTTGTCGATGTTCGTTTTGAGCATTATCGCAGCCCCAACACTTTGGGTATTCATGAGCACAAACCACGCATTTCCTGGCGTCTCAGCAACGCCCCTCCAGGCTTTGAGCAGTACGCTTATGAACTGCGCTTGGGGAAGGTCATCGGACAGGAAAACCACCTCGTGTGCACTTCTCACGTGGAATCTTCAGAGTCCCATTTAGTCCCTTGGCCAGCTGAGGAGTCGCTCGTTTCTCGTCAGAGATACACTATTTGCATCCGAGTCCGTGGGAAAGGAGAGACATCCTTTTCCGATTGGAGCGAACAGGCTTGGCTGGAGACAGGCCTGCTCAACCGGAGTGACTGGCAAGGCAGTTTTATTTCGGCTCCTTGGTCAGAGAAGGACAATGATAAGCCAAAACCAGAAGATCTGTTTCGCAAGGCATTTCCGTTGAATTCTGGCATCGCATCAGCTCGCCTCTACATAACCGCGCAAGGTATTTATGAGGTAGAGATTAATGGCCGTCGCGTTGGCGATTATTTCCTGGCGCCCGGTTGGAGCTGTTACGACAACGAATTGACATATCAGACGTATGATGTTACCGATCTTGTTGACAGCCGAGACAATTGTCTAGGTGTCCGTCTTGCTGAAGGCTGGTTCACTGGCAGATTGAGTTTCGATGGCGGTATACGCAACAGATATGGCACGCGCACAAGCCTCCTTGCACAGCTCGAGTTGCAGTATTCCGACGGCTCTTCGCAAGTCATTACAACAGACAATGACTGGATGGTAGCTCAAGGCCCCATTCGCCTGGCAGAAATCTACAACGGCGAAAAGTACGATGCAACGGTCGAGTTACCTGGCTGGTCTTCTCACGAGCACGTCACTGGACATTGGGAGCGTGCCGTTGCATTGCCATTTATATCTGAGAAGATCAACTTGACAGCCGGTTACCGTGAGCCTGTCCGACGAATTGAGACCTTGAAGCCAGTTTCCAAGATCGAAACACCATCTGGCAAGACAATCCTCGATTTCGGTCAGAATCTGGTAGGATATGTTCGGATCAAGGCAGTTCAAGGACAGCGTGGTCATGAAGTCACATTAAAGCATGCCGAGGTCCTCGAAAACGGAGAACTGGGTGTTAGGCCTCTCCGCGTCTGTGACGCCACGGATGTCTACACACTCAGAGGAGATACTGAACCGGAAGTGTACGAGCCTCGATTTACATATCATGGCTTCCGTTATGTTCAGATCGACAATTGGCCTTCCCAAAACCAGGATGTTGTCGCTACGCTCGAAGCTGTTGTCTGTCATACTGATATGGAAGAGCAAGGAACCTTTGCATGCTCCAATGATAAGCTGAACCAATTATTCAGCAATGTCCGCTGGAGCATGCGAGACAACTTCCTTTCAATTCCAACAGACTGCCCACAGCGCGATGAGCGACTTGGCTGGACTGGTGATTTGGCCTTGTTTGCGCCAACAGCTACTTACATCTATGGATGTTACCCGATTCTTCGAGATTGGCTCAAAGGTGTATGGTTTGACCAGCAGCGACAGGGAGGAGTACCTCCAATGGTCTCACCAAACATCCTTGACAAATGTAGGATTTGGGGTCCTGTTTGGCCTTGCGCTATTTGGCATGATGTTGTTGTCTTGGCTCCTTGGGCACTGTACGAAGAAACGGCGGACCCTGCCATCTTGGCTGACCAGTTTGAGTCAATGGAAACGTGGTTCAAAGTCATCCCCAAGAACAAGGACCGATGCACCCATCTATGGGATTTTAATGCCGATCAACTCTCCGTAAGTCATCTCGCATCTTTGAAACAGCTTTTACTGATCGTGTCAGGACTGGCTTGACCCAAGCGCTCCCCCAGACGATGCTGCCAAAGCTACGACAGATCCTCCATTGGTAGCCAACGCATTTCTGATCAACTCCCTCGACATCATGGCACGCGTCTGCAGCGTTCTTGGCAAGGCTGAAGATCATCTGTTCTACAAATCATGGGCCGATAATGCACGAGTAGAGTTCACCGAAGAATACGTCTCCCCAAGTGGGCGACTTGTATCGGACACGCAGACCGCCTACTCGCTAGCGATTTGCTTCAAGCTCCTCAACAAGGACCAATTATCGCGAGCTGGGTCGCGACTTGCAGAAATTGTTCGAAGAAATGCTTTTCGCATCGGTACTGGCTTTGCTGGTACACCTTTTGTCTGCGAAGCCCTCACCTTGACTGGCCACAGCAACGTCGCCTATTCCATGCTTCTCAATGAGAAATGTCCCTCGTGGCTCTATGCTATCTCGATGGGAGCTACTACAACTTGGGAACGTTGGGACAGTATGCTACCTGATGGATCAATCAACCCTGGCGAGATGACCAGCTTCAACCATTACGCTTATGGGGCGATCGCCAAGTTTATGGTTGAACGACTTGCTGGATTGCAGCGGGTTGAAGCTGGATGGAAGAGATCTAGGGTTCAGCCCGTTGTTGGAGGTGATTTCACTTGGGCATCTGCGTCGCATTTGACGCCTTACGGCAGGGTGTCGAGTTCGTGGAAGCTTGAAGGTGATAAGGCAGTAAAGCAGATTATTCGTGTAGATGTTGAAGTGCCACCAAGCACTTCCATGGAAGTTGTGCTGCCTGGTGAGAATGGCACTCAGAAGACTGAAGTTGTTGGATCAGGACAGTGGTCATTCACGGCAAATTATAACAAGCAAGGGGAATGGCCTGTGAAGGAGATCAAGTTTATCTTAGCCAAGATTGTTGAGGAGTTTCAGAAAGCAGAAGAGGCCAAGGCTTGAGCTCCAAACAGGAAGCAGGACGTATAGAGATCTAGCTAGTACAATTTGAATACTACGTTGACTTTAACTCAGGCATTCCTCGTGCACAATGTGAGACCAATAATGTTAGTATCTTTCGTCAACGGGAGGTCCATGCCTGATGCACGGCTTTATCTCGGCAACGCCATATCCTTCAATGGTCTGAGATCTGAATAGTGACTTGCTCGGCATATTAACTCGCGAGAAGCCCCTCGTACTCCGAATCCGCTCAACGCCTCTTGGTTCTAATGAGCTTTTTAAGTAGTTGTATCGCCAATAGTTTACAGGCAGCATGGGTCGTCGCACGATCCGATGATCTCTTCCGATGTTCATGCATTCTTTTCGGCGGATCAGTAACCGAATAGTGACTTGGATCACGAGTCAAATTCTTGCTTGGCCTACCCACCATTTCCAAGTTGCCAATGAAAAGAGATCAAAGCCGGCCTGGCTATTACTAGCGCCGGCTTTGAAGACTCAGCATTGGATCAGCTGTAGGTTATCCTTGCCGGTCTAGATGCTTGTCTCAGCCCACCTTAATTTTTCTCTCCATCCGGGGCCCCGCACTTGTCAACCCAGCAGGTTGGAGAAGCATTTCCATCCGGGGAACTTTGTACCGCGATGCCAATAGCAACGCTTTCTTTTTTATATAAGATGGATCATCTGCTGTCACTGTCATCGTTTCTCCATCACTCTCCACAAGATCCATTGTCTATCTCTTGACACCCATACCCTTTTTGCTATCTCTCGTCAACATCCTCCCTCCCAATGGAGAAGCCTGAATCAACCGCTCACATTGAGCGATCAGACTCCAAAACCATCCACGTCTCCCCAGACCACACACGCGGCCATGCCATCCAACACCAAGAACACAACCGAACCTACCTCCAGACCCTCAGGAGAGATCCATGGCTTCTCTTCTGGATCGGAGTCATGCTCTGGACTCTCATCGTCCGTGGTTTCGAGAACCAGTCTTCTGGTTCTGTGATCAGCATTCCTGTGTTCAAAGAGCGATTTGGCAAACAACTCGACGACGGTTCATACTTTATCGAAACGAGCTGGCAATCTGCGCTTAGTGGTGGCTCCAATGGTGCTGCGATCTTTGGAGCCTGGGCCTCATCATACTTTGCTGATCTGATCGGCTTCAAACCGGTTATCCTGATCGCAGCTGCCATCAATATTGGATCGGTTGGCGTTGAATTCGCTTCTACGTCTATCGAAATGTTCTTCGCTGGCAAGATGGTCAATTTCGTTGCCATTGGCGCGTTCCAGAACCTTTGCACAGCATATGTAGCTGATGTCTCACCACTTGCCATTCGATCTACCACCATTGGATTCTGCAACCTTGCTCAGTGCATTGGCCCCTTTATCTCAGCCATCCTCTCCAACTTCAGCTCGCAATGGGAAAGCAACTGGTCCTGGCAGTCTCTCATCGTTGCTCAGTGGGGCTTTGCTGGTGTTGCTTTGATCGGCCAACTCTTTATGCCTGAGAGTCCTGTCTACCTGGTTCGCGAGGGGAAGATGGAAAAGGCGCGTATGGCTCTTGAGCGCATGTACTCAGACCCTGAAGACGCCTCTGGTCATCTTGAACGTATCAAGTTGACTCTTGAAGAAGCTGACTCAAAGAATCTTGGCTCATACCTCGATTGCTTCAAGGGCACTAATCTCCGACGATCTCTTATCGCCATCATGGTTTTCCTTTCTGAACCCATGTCTGGCCTTGGGTTTGTCTCCAATTATGGCGCCCTTATGTACCAGTACCTTGGAATCAGCGACAAGAAGTCCTTCGAGATTCAGATTGGCGCTCAAATTCTCTCCATGTCTGGTGCGACCATCGCTTTCCTTGTTGGCGACTTTTATGGACGTCGACCCATGTACCTGGCTGGATGCATTGGCCTCTGTCTGCTTCTCATCTGTATGGGCATCTCTGGTTCAGTCAATACTACCGCTGCCGTTACGGCTTCTGTTGGCTTCTACACCATGTACAACTTCTTTTATAACGTCGGTGTTGGGTCAACCGTGTACACCCTTGCAGGAGAGATCCCCACGTCTGTTCTGCGAACCAAGACCCTTGCCATCTCCATCTCCATCTCTTCAGCCGTCAACACTATGTGGTCGTTTGTCGCTCCCTACATGTTCAACCCCGGATATGGCAATCTCAAGGCAAAGATTGGCTTTGTATATGGTGCTTTCATGGTCATCTTTGCTGTCATGGCATTCTTCTTTGTGCCCGAGACTCGCATGCGAAGTTACGAGGAGCTGGATGAGCTTTTTATGAACAAAGTTCCTACCCGTCAGTTCCGCAAGTATGTCACTCTTGCTGAGCGACGCGCCGAGGAAGCTTATGCGATTGAGAGAGGGATCAAGGATAAGACCCAGGACGTTTGAGGTGATGGATTCAGAGGAGACGCGTTTATTGAGAGTCGAGCTATATTGATATTCCCTATTGATTTTATTAGCTAGTGATAATCAAGTCTCTACGTTCCATTAATTGAACTACTTTATTCAACTTCTTACATTGCTATATATCTTTAAACCCAAGCAGCATAAGTTCGTGAGTCTATAGTATTTCTGCTGCAGGGTAAGCAGGCCTCTGGGTTTCTCGACTTTTGAGACACTACAAAGTAGACACCTGATATTAATCCACAGCCAATACCTCGGGCTTTAATACCGCGAGAACAAGCATCACGTCGGTCTTAACTGGCATGGCTCTTCCTGGTCGTTTTCTGCCTCCTGTTCCAACATGTCCTGATTTTACTTTATTGGCGTAGAGGCGATTCAAAGTGCCGATTTGTGGAGTCCGAATCCTTATGGGACAGGGATCTCAACTCAAAGAGCGTCGGGGAACTTAGCTTCGGCTTTAACGCTTCAAGATTGGTCAAGGCCTGCGGCTTTGAAATACTGTAATTGGTCTACTTCTGTTAACCTTCTCCAGTTATCTTCGGCTTTTCAGCTCGGCATGCTCGTACTACTCTAACCCCATACTCCTCTGCCCACCCCACTGACAGTCTTGTCGCGTCATGTCGCGTCGTGACAAGCTAAGCGCTACACAATATCGGCCTTTGACCTTGGTATAAAATCAACTCTTTGGCGTCAAGCTGCGCTACATTCTTCACAGAAACTAGAACATTCTGTGTGAGCGATGGTGTGAGTCTCAAATAGTGAAATTCCCGAATAGCTTATGAAGTCTCTGCATCGTAGTTCTGGATCTCCATGATCATCGCTTGAGTGATGCGACCTCGTTCGAGATGCGTATCTCCGTTTGTTGCATCAACGCTAGCAGCAGACCAACTATCATCAACCTTGTCTTCAAGAGCAAGTGCATGGGCAATTAGAAACTTGACCATCCACTTGTCAAATCGGTAAGACTCTGCATTCATCGATTGCATGCAGTTCTTCTGAAAGACAACTAATCGTTTGATCTACATACTAATCAGCATTCCGCACGAATTGTTGGGGTGTGACCCTCACCATCATCTCCACGCTTGGCCAGTAACTTCGCAGTTGTACCAATGACTCGAGGTTTGAACTTAGTCGGTCTCGAGATTCTTCAAGCTCATGAGACTCTCCAAATAGATATGTATGTAACAATACTGACGAAGACACAATTGTTACATGACCTACGATGTTGTAGACCGCTTCCGCCCCAGGTACCTCCCGCGAGGCCTTCAAAACATCGCATACAATGGCAGCATGAGCTTTGCAGGAGCCAGCGTACTTGCGGTCATTTCTTGTAGGTGGTCGGCGATGATCGAGATATTGGTAAAACAATAGCGTGTAGTAGTGATGATAGCCCAGATGAAAGGCTATGAAGACACGTCCTAAGCCACGACTGACAAACGAAGCCAGATTTTCCCTTGAGAACATTAACCCAGGACCTAAACCCTCTTCAAAAGCACTGAGCTCAGTCTCGAGCCTCTGCACTGACTCATCTATGAAGGATTCATTCCACTCAGCTGTATTCGCGAGTTCTTGCTGAAGGTCCTGTATTCGAGCATATAACCCAACCAGTCTGACCATGTGAGCCCACAACCCAGGCTTCCAGTCTGAGTCTGCGACATCTCTGTCTCCAGATCTCATGTGGTAGAAAATATCCTCGTCGAGTGGCCTTCGAGGTTGTTTAGTTCGCCATCTGAACTGTGGCGATAGATTAGAGCCTCCACTTGCCCAAGTGTCAATAATGAAGCACGTCCAGAATATTCGTCTCTTGACTTCTCGCATCACGCCGTCATCGCTTTCGTCAAGTTCACCGAGCTTGAGAATTTGAGTCATTCGACTTGCAAGTCCTGATTGACAATTAGACATGGCTTCGAGAGAGAATCAGTGCCAAGGACAAACCAAAATACAAAGACTCAGCATCTGCGTCACCTTCACCAAAGAAGTTGTTGCCTACAAGAATACAAGCTTGGATGTTCTCAATACAGATATGTTCCAAGTCTTTCTTTAATGCTGCAGTAGCTTGAGCGCGATACATTGGCCCACGAGCAACAACATCAGGGTCCGTAGCGAACCTGGACTCCCACCAGAGCTGCTCAGTGGGTCTTTCATACAAACACTGGGAAATATGACTTACCTTGCAGACAAACCTAGCATAGCAAGAAGGACAGGCTTGGATACTGTGCCTTGGGCAACGCTGACTTTAAACGTGGGCTCGTGAAAGAGGCTGTGAGGGGAATCGTGGATGAAACGAAAGTATAGATCTACTAAGTACATCTTCTCTTCTTGTGTATGGATTGACTGAATGGAGCGCGGAGGCATCTGAACGTCTGATGCTCTTGGAAGTTGGGGGCTGGTGATAGTAGCAGGACAATGCAAATTTCGCTGAACGCATTGCGTACATGCTATAGAGTTGTCTGCCCGATCACATCTCCGCTTAGAACTTCTACAGTTCAAACACGCCGTTGGGGGTCGCATGGTCACGATTCATTGGGTGTAAGATTGTATAGAGAGGAGGAGTTGGCAAAGCATTCAAAACGTCATGATTGAGGATGGGGCAGTGATAGAGTTAGAATTGATGGCCCGTTACTGCGTATTTCCAAGCGTTAAATGTTGCTCCACTAACCCTAACCTGGTAGCGTTCCATGCTTTAGCCGAGGCTAAGTTCAGATTGGCATTGCGAAGCAAATTATAAAGAACTATTATCTAGAAACTGAAATTGATATAGAACTAAAAATGGTCTAAATCGAATGATCTATCCTACAGAATAAAAACCTAACCCCTGTTGTTACAGTTCGTGCAGTAGTCCATAACGACACTGCATGAGTTGGACAGGCGAATATGTCCACAAATCCAAATACCATCGTTCTTCTTAGCGTTCTCACGAGCTGCAATAATATCACTGCCCTTCATCCCGATACCATAGTCATCGCACTCAAACTTGGCAATACAAGCAGCTTGACCAAACGAAGCAGCCATAAGGATACCCTTATTAGACCGACTATATCGCGTCGTGTAACCCTTGTACACAGTATCGGCATCGAACTCGTTAATAGCCCTATCACAGGCCTCACCTAAGCCCTTCTTCGATAGGCTATCGGCTGTTCCACACTGGCCACCGCCGTCGTTATCAACAGCAGTCTGAGAAGGTAAAGGCGTGGAAACAGTTGATGGTTCGCCGTAACCACGTGTTGCTGTGACATGGACAGTATAAGCCATAAAGTACTCAAGGGTATAGGCTGAGTAGACCAAGACGGTACCGTCGTTGGTCTCAGTGAAGGGGGTCTGCACTGGGGCTTGGGTCACTGGGGCATCAGTGACGGGGACAACTGGGGAAGGGTATGAGGTGTAGTCCTCGCAGCTGTTGTCGATCAGAGAAGCTGAAGTGACGTACTGCTTGCCGGAAACTGTGGTGCTACATTGGCAGTATGGCTTGTCGACGCGAGGTCCGCCGTAAATCACGCAAGGGTAGTAGGTGCGGACTTCCTGGCTAGTTGTCGCTGCATCCGTTGTCACACCGGATGTGATGGCATCGGACGAGGCTCTGGTAGTGGTGATAAGAGTGCTTGGTGTAGAGGTTGACAAGACGGCTTCAGATCGTGTGGTTGTAGCCTCAGTAGTCTTGTCCTCGCTAGTGGTTGTTCCGACAGCCTCAGTGGTAGCCTCAGTAGTCTTCTCTTCGGCAGTGGTTGTTCCAGTAACTTCAGCACTCTTGTCATCTGTAGTAGGACCTGCTGAAGTCTCGGCAGTGGAAGTGGCATCAGCCGTAGTAGCGGCCTTGTCTGTAGAAGAGGGACCGACCGAAGTGGTACCAGTGGAGCCGCCACGGACCAGGCACTTGCTGGCAGCATCCTCCTCGGCACGCTTCTGGAGGCCGGCAGCAGGTGTAGCAGTAGGTGTAGTTTCAGGAAGGTCAATAGGATCAGGGTAAACAATGAACTTGTGTGAAGTGACAAGCTGGTCCTCGACCCAGAGTCTCCATCGACCCATAAACTGGCCCATGATGTCGTCATCGGAGCCAAAGACGATCTCCTCAAGCATATCATACTCGACGATAGCGCGACCCCACGTTCCATACTGCTCGGTAGATTCTTCACGGCCGGTACGTGTGTAGCCGAGAACGGTTGAGTCAGACCCAGGAACGATACCCGAGACTTGGCTTGCCAATTGGTTTGCACGATCTTCGTAGCGAAAAGTCGTGGTCACGCCAAGGCTACGCTCAAGGTCGTTGGTGAACGGAGTGACAACGAAAACCCTTGGGTGAAAGATGGAATGCAACACGCCGGGGACTTGGTCTGTGCCAACAAGACCAGCAACGCTTTCGGCGTTTATGGTGCCATCGCGAAGGGCATTGAAAGTAGTGGCCTCGAATTCGTCGTCAGGTGTGGGGTTCCAGGAACTGTCGATGAAGACAGGGTTTTCCCAGATATGAGACAGATAGACACCCAAGTCAGACACGATAATGACAGATGTACAGCCATAGATACCGTTGACTCCTGCAGATCCTTTACCAGCGAAAGGAGGAGCGCCGAACCAGTGTCCCGCGGTGGCTCCGGTCTGATCCACCCAAAGAGGAGTGAGGGAGGCGACGTAGAAAGGGTTAGGAGACATGTCATCGTTGAACCGTCGAGCCACTAGCTCCATGTCACGCTTAGAAGGCGGGGCTGCAGACTCGGGTCGGGCAGTAGGAGCAGTGAAGGGGTCGTCGCCGAAGTCAATGGGCTTAGAAGGGTCCGTAGGGAGAGGTCCGTTGACAGTGGTGGTGGGGATGTCATTGCAGTTGATGTCACCAGCCACGTTGCCCATCTGTCCTCCTTTCGATCCTCCAGCTCCAATAGGACAAGAACCGCCGCCACCGCCACCGCATGTGTCAGAGCCACAAGGTTGCGGAAGGCCAGTAGTCGTGGTAGTGGCTTCAGTGGTAGTAGACTCCTCCGTTGAAGTAGGAGCTTCGGTGGTCGTAGGAGCCTCTGTAGTGGACTCCTTCTTGGTCGTCTCCTCTTGCTTGGTGGACTCTTCTTTGCTCTGCTCCTCCTGGCTTTGATTCTCCTCATCCTCCTCAGTCAGATCATCGTTTTGGCTCTTCACTTCAGGAATAGCGCCGGTGACGGCAGGCACGTTACCAGCAATGATGTTGCCAGAGATATTGGTAAGATCCTGAGCCATGCAAGCGAGCTTGTTGATGATATCACCAATAGGTCCAAGCAGGCCTCGTTTCTTGTTACAGCCAACGTCGGGCTTACCGCCCAGAGACACGATAACAGCGATAATGTCGTCATGAGTGTCCTCGACCTGCTTGTTAGTCTCATCCGTGAGAGACTCGGGGTCTTCGGTCCACTTGTTGATAACGGGGATCAGAGCGGCGACCTGTGAGGAGACGGAGGAAACGCTAGATGTAGCCACCTCAGGAGCAACGGTTGTTTGGGCTGGGGGCTGGGTGATGACAGGCTCGCCGTCGTCCTTACTGGTGGGCTTGGACTCGTCGGTGGTAGGCGCAGGCTCTTCGTGCTGGGTGGTGGTCTGGTCAGGCTGCTCAGCGGCTGTTGTTGTAGTGTCCTGGACAGGAACCTGCACAGTGGTAGGCTCAGCAGGTGGAGCGCCGGTGGTGGTGCTTTCAATGACGGGCTGTTGCTCAGTGGTAGTATCTGGCAGAGGGTTGTTGGTCTCAGTGGTAGTACCAGGAACAGCGTCTGATGTTGTTGTAGGCGCAACGGGCACCTGCACTTCCGTGGTGGTGTCCTGACCAACAGGTTCTTGTGATGAACCAGGGGTTTGGATGATGGGCTGGTTGGTGGTGTCCACTACGGGAAGCCATGTGGTGGTAGGGTCAACTGGAGGCGGCAGCTCTGTTGTTGTGTCTTGGACAGGAGGTACTGGTTGTGAAGTTGTGTCCTCGACAATAGGCTGTCCAGTAGTTGTATCTTGAACATTGGGTTCAGTTGTACTCTCTTGTGCAATGGGCTGAGTATTGTCAATGACAGGCACAGGACCTGTCGTAGTGTCTTGGACAGGAGGTGGCGCTTGGGAAGTCGTCATATCCTGAACGACAGGAGGAAGCTCAGTAGTTGGCTCAGTGTTCTCCTGAATTGCTTCTGAGGTCGACTGAGGAAAAACGATAGCATCGGTAGTGGTAGGGTCAAGATCAACAGGCGGTTGGGTGGAATTGTTGATCACTGGTGGAATGAAAGCTTCAAAGGTAGTAGTGGTAGTAACAGGCGCAGCTTCAGGAACAGGGTCCTGAGCAATTGCATAGAATGGCAGTGCCGCCAGGGCAAAGAATGTGGCACGCATCTTGGCGTAAACGAGTGACCGAAAAAAGAAGGACTATACCAAGCTAGAGTGTAAAAAAAACTCCAACCCTATGGCAAATGAAAGCTGAATCGAACCGCCACGCAGCTAGCACTCTATATATCAAGTTTATGTTGGCAAAACGCCGCCTATCGGAATATGTCCTTCCATTTCTGTGTACAACCAACGGCACAGGGATGATGTGATCGGAGTTACAGCGACGCAGGTAGTGTACAGCCCGAATCCCATCTGCATTAGCGCTGACGCCCTCTATAATTGACGCTTTCTCTGAGTTACTAGTGTTAAACAATCATTGGTGTTTATTGGTTATAGCTTGTAACACTCCGTGCTTAGCTGATCCTTCCGCGTTTCAGAAAAGGGTTCCCCCAGCCTTAAACAGAAAGATAAACAAGGAACGAAGTTTCTGGAGAAAAGAAAGCTTATTATTTCGCCTTCAAAGGAGATCACGATCGTCTTATAATTAATAAGGTTAATTATCTATATCCTAAAAGTGAGTATATAGCTTTTCAACAAACTGGACAGTCGAGATCTCGTCTTCATATGAGCGCAGTGATAATAAACGGATACCAGCATTGCACTCCCATATCACGTCTCGGTCAGCTAAGCCTATCCTGCAGCCCCCAAAATCATCAGAGATTACGGAGTACCAGCTCGATAATCCTACCGGCTAGGCCGGCTCCTAAGCCATCCGTCCCATCCCTGCACTATCCTTGCTAATTTTAACACGTCAAGGCTAACTCTTGGACTGCGCAGTAAATCAAGATTGCAATCAGCGGATCCTCAATCCTCTCAGCAAATTCATGCATGCACAAGCAGGTTTTCAATCAATCGACATAAAGTAGATCCACCTTGTAATTTATATCCCGATCCTTCACTCCTAGCACCTGTTTCATTTCATCGCTCGACCTAAACTTAGCGTAGTCTCTGCCACTCCCGTACTGCCCCTTCAGGTCAGGATCTGCCCCTTGGCTCAAAAGCCACTTAACTCTCTCAACAGCACCGGCCATGACTGCATTTACAATCGGGTATTGCGCTGTCATATGCTGTGTCTCAAGTTTGTCATTTACGCCAGCACCATTCTCTACTAACAGTGCCATGACAGGTATTCTTGACTTATCAAATTCGGCGCTTGGTTCAACAAGTCCTGCATGGGGAATAGAGCCTGCAGGACAGGCGCCTGCAGCATAAAATAATCCCAATCCGTTACTGGTCATCTCAGCTCCAGCATTTAGAAGCTTCTGCACTAACCCAACAGTGCCCTGTGAGGCTGCTAGCCTGAGAGCTTGGGATGGATCTGCTTCAGGCCCGCCAAGGTTGGGATCTGCGCCATGCTCCAGAAACCAATCCAGCAGTGGTTCATTATTTGTCTGAATGAGCCTTGGGAGGAGGCCCTCTGGCGTATTGACTGTCCAGCCGTGTTCTGTGAGGAGCTGAAATAAAGCAACTTGTTGATCTGCTGGGGCCCTAAGGATAATTTCTGGGGTTTTTCGTGAAATCGGTGTTCCAGACTGGAGAAGATAACGTCCAATGTCGACTTTGCCGTTCTTCAGGGCGTCGAGCAAACCGTGGTGAAGGAAGAGTGGCGAGCGGGTTTGAGAGGCAACGATTGACTCGACAGTAGATAAGTCACCATCTCGGCAGGCACACAGAAATACAACAAAGTCTGGTACACTGACTCCTCGTCCGGTGAGGATGTGTATGTCGCTGGGATCGTCGGCGGGAATGTCGTCGTAAGGTTGGCCCATCCCCATCTGCTTGTATCCCATCTGACTCCCGGCCCCCATCTGCTGTGCGGTCTGTTGCCGCATCGTAGCTTGCTGTTGCGCCATCGCCATAGCATGCATTTGTTGCTGCCGTATCCTTTGTTGATCGTGCAGCGAAAGCTGTTTGGGGATCTGTTCCCCTTGTGATGACATTTTGCTTTGTTACTTGATGTTTGCTTGTTGAGATTAACTGTAAGCTGAGCTGGTGCTGCGTATAAATAGAGGGGCTGACTCTGCTGACGTAATGTCTGGTAGGGAAATGTTGTAACTGGCCTGATAAAGGATTAACCCCGCAAGGTCCCCTAAGCCATAGAAATATTTGATGCCAGTTAGCAATGGACAATAAGTAGATCAAAGCTGAATAGGATTGTAGTTCAATCCTCAGAAACGTTAAATGGAGAGACAAGTCTGCATATCGCGAGAGGGTCATCCAGTATGAAGGTAGTGATTTCACAGAGGTATGTATTGTCGCCCTATAGCTAATAATCCAGAATCCCAACTACAGGGTACCTTTAACAGTATAGACATAAAGATCTATTATATCTACAACAATCATCTGGCTCTGGCGACAAGGGCGGTAGTGTTAACACTTCTATGGTTTCTATTTAAGATACTGCTTCTCCTTGTTAGGTATAGAGGATCAAGTGGTATAGTGATCTGTTTGTACTAAATTATACCGAGTGATTAAGTAAGTAACTGACTGACTATAGGACATAGTGCTTAGATGCTTGCCGACAGCCTCTAAGTTTTTCTACATAAGCTATTATTTGACTTTGTAAAAGATAATATTGAAAATTTAAATAATAGTAATTAAACATCATTTATACAAAAGCAAAAATAGCTCTTTAAACAATAGATACATCATTAAATTTCCATATCCTCAGAACCTCCCTCCACATTATCACCATCCATAGGTAGGCCTTCGATGATTAAGGTATCTGCTCGGTTCAGCCCTGGTTGAACACCTCCAGCTCCAAGCCTGTCGATCATGCGGTGGATTGCGTCCAACTCAGAACTCTTACCAAGATCCAAAGACCTCTTGAAAGGTTCGCGCAAACCGAGACAATGCTCAGCAACGTCCAAAAACCTTGCCCAAGTTTGAGTAATATCGTCCAGGCTGTTGTTCTTCCGGGTCAACTCCAAGATTTCTTGGAATCCCTTGAGTAAAGCATTCTGAACTAACTGGTCCGCCATGTCGTCATTCTGATGCCCCGACAATGCAAACCCGAAAACATTCGCTAGCTCACGTTGAACACCCTGTGAATCCTGCACACAATCCTGATACAACAACCGGATCAGTCGCTTGATAACCCCTCCCGCGATATCATCACCAGGACTAATGACCTGGCACTCGTCACAGGTTTTCCGTTGTTCGGTACCCAAACTCGCCGGATTGCTGTCAGTCTCGCCACCAAGGTCACTGTCAGTCCCGTAGTGGTCATCACCACCACCGCCACCATCATCGCTATCACGATCGCTTGTATCATACGTACCACCTTCGCTCTCATCTGAGCTGGTAACGTCTGAGCCACCACCGCGGCCGCCATCGTCACCACTATCATAATCGCCTGTACCGTCGGTATCATCTTCGCTCTCATCTGATCTGGTCATGTCTTGATCACTTCCGCGCCCTATATTGTCTTCATCATCGACTCGGGGCTGGTGGTCAACACGGTGAATAAATGCCAAAGTTAGCCAGGACAGGAGGGCCTGACCCTTCTTGGTCACCGTGTCGCGATAGTCAGGCTCAAAAGCTCCAGTGTGCCTCTTTCGCCAAGTTTCGAGAGCATCTTCCTTAAGCTGCCATACGTCGCGTCGTAACAGTTGTCGAACAACACGCATGTGTTGACCTTCCACTGCAGCGCACAGAGCATTGGCATAAGCGCCACTGGTAACCCTCCTGTTAAAATTAACTCCCTTCTGGAGCAGTAAGCTCACTCTATCCAGATGACCGTGTCGGGAAGCAGCAATTAAAGGTGTGCGACATTCTCCAATTGTTGCCACAGAGTCCATATCAATGCCATAATGGTCCTGTAAAAGCTGAAACAGACTTGGATCTGATAGGGAGCAAGCCATAATGGTTGCATTTCCGTACTTGGTACCCGCGTAGATCTTCTTTTTATGCACTTTATTTATGTCTGCTCCCGTCTTAAGTAGAAACCTAGCATTCTTGATATTCTGGGCGGATATTGCCGCCAAGAGTGGTGTTCCCTCTGATGTTACTGCATCTATATTGGCACCATGACTCAGTAGGGGGTCGAGGTATCTTTCGTCCATGCTCCCAGCCGCTTCGACGAGCGCGGAACCCAGGTCAAACACGAGAGGGGGCAAAAGGTGTTGGTATCGGATCGTGCTGGCGTGCGGAAACCTATCGAATAAAAAGTCCCCAAGTTGTTCATTCAGGAAATCTTGGCCTTGGTCAAGACAAAGGCAGAGAAGCATTAGTCGTGCAAGCTCCTCATAGCACTCTCGAGTGTGTCCATCCCACTGTGAAGTTGCTGAGAACACATTTTCAAATCTGCTAAGTAGGGCGTTGGCACTGGCGTTGCAGCCTCCCTCCAGCTGATAAAAATCGTACAGAGGGCCAAGAACTCTTTCCCATCGGTGGTTTCATGCTCCAATTCAAGAAGTCTGTTTATTGACTCTGGAAGCCACGCGCTGCCATGCGTATCTTGCTGCACCTCCATAGTCTTTCTCTCGATGATAGATTGGAACAACTGCTGTAGAAGATCTTGGCCTATTCGAAGTTGAGTCTTGTGGCGAAAGCTAGGCTCCCCACTGGACTCTAAAAATTCTTCGTCAAGATTAAACCTCTCATGAGACTTTTCGTCTGTCATGGTTTTCTTGACGAACCGTTGGATCTTGTTTAGAATTCCACAAGATATAGCTGTTTCAATCACAAGGGGAATTAACAGTTGTCTCTGTGAACTCCTAGGCGACCTCAAAGACTTAGCCCAAAGCTGCGAACCGAGGGGAAACCCACAAAACAATGGAAATTCTTCTCTGTTCCTGTCTTCAGCCTCGAAATGGGATCCCAACCTGAACAGAAATCCAAAGGGACCTGCTTCGCTGTCTTCGGACGATAACTCAATGAAAGGGTCGTCAATTCTTCCTCTGGGTGGTCCTCCGTTCATTAAGAGACCAGCCACTCGAACATTAAGCCAGGTGGTGAATGCACTAGAAAATGAGTCGTCGATGATGCTCTTGATATCCCTTTGTTGAGACTCATCAGGGATCTGCTGAAAGTGCGTGTACCAGTGGTTGCATGCGAAGTACCAAAGTTGATTGATCAAGCTCTGTTTGTTTCGACGGAGGGAAGGGAGGGAGATCCGGAAATGCTGGAAGGAATATTCCCAAGGCTCCATAGCCTCTTCGTGGGTTCTGTATCGGAACAAAACACTTGCGCACACTTTTGCCACATCGTGATGACAGGTATTCATAAGTGTGGGTTGGTACTCTTCGCAGTATTCCTGGACTGACAAGTGAGAGAACCGAAAGACCGAGTCCTCCATAATGACAAGATGCTGGCAAGCCGTAAGAACATAGCCCTCATCGCCTTCAACACCATCAGGGAAGTCTCCAGGCTCTCCCTGCAGCCGCTGACAAGTGGCAGCGATGAGGACTTCCTTATCGCAAGACCCCTGCATAGCCAGCAGCCACTTGAAAACACGAAAGGCTTAATGGCACGCTCATCTAATTTCTGGCTGCCTGCGGGTTCGTGGATCTGCTTCTCATTTGAGGCAGCTCTCTGTATGGCATTGACAGCTGTTGCCATACCAGTCAAGACTGCCCCGGCTCCCTTCTCACCGAGAACAGCAAACTGTTGATAAAAAGTCAAAATCAGCACTAGTTCGCTAAGCTATGTCACCAGGACGTACCTCGAGAAGAACTTTGACGATTCCCCAAACGAGACCTGCTGTTTCGCTGGTCGAGGTTGCCAAATCCCCAACCGACTTGAGCTTATCAACGCTGTCCACGACGGTGCCCCAGAGCGAGTTGAGGTTTAACTCCTTTCCCAGGAACGTGAAAGTCCAGTGCTTCTCTCCAGCGGTCTTTTGGCGCTCCCCGCAGATCAACAATAGCTCGTCTAGTGACACCAAGGTCGGATTGTTGCTGGCGCCGTCCTGGGTGTTATGTTGGCCCTGGTGCTTAACCCTGAGCTTGGAAAGGTGCTTGACAGTTCCAGGGTCGAGTTTCTTTCCTGTAGTCAATGCCAAACGCTGCAGCTCGCCCTTCTCCGTAACGGTCAATTTGTTCTAGTCTCGTTTATGGAAACTGTCCAAGATATGCTTGGTTGCGTGATCTGGCTTCTTTCCAGTCAATGAGGCGATGGCTTTCTTGGTGTCTTTGTCAAACTTATTTCTCAAATCCTCCAATTCCTTCTTCATTCCTGCTTCCAGACTCTGGAAAGCCACGGTTAAATAGTCTTTGCGTGGCATAGGGGCTTGTTGAGGAGATGGTTCTGCCATAGTCAGTGCTGATGGAAGTCAGTATCCAAGTCTAGAGCCTGACATGCTGCTGAAAAGTAGACTGTTTCCTACCTGCTTAAAAACAGTAGATGATCGACAGCCTAAAGAACAATGCGAAAGAGACTTGGCTTTGTGCCATTCAGTAAGTTATAGCGGAGATGATTGAGAAGATAAAAAGCAGCCGATATCAGTTCTGAAGCAGGCTTTGTCAATTGGGTCTTGGAGCTTCGCGAGGCAGGGTCGGTCAGATCATGAGTACTCAGAGATCCAGCTCGCATGAGCAAGCTGGAAACGAAGAGGGGAACCTGGTCACTCGAGAACCAATCCAAGGAACGGCCAGCCTTACTTTTGCTCCTTGGCGCATGAATATTGAACTGTTGTTGGGACTCCATGCATGACATTGATGGCCTCAAAACCCTCTCTGACACCTCCCACCCGGCTCCCTGATAAGATACTAGTAGTACGATACTCAACATACTGTCCAATTAAGCCTCCGTCTTGATACCCCGCATTTACATCCGCAAATGCACCCAAAGAGCTATCCATAAGCCGCGTGCTCTGCCATTCCAGGTAAGGCTTGCGAGGCAAGTATCAGCTATCAGGTCTATCAACTCAAAAATACACTTCAGGCAGCATGGAACTCGACACCTTGGAGCCAAAAAGAAGAACACAACAAGTTCTTGAGCAGTTGAAAGACTGTCAAATTGGTCACGGCGAGACCGAGGAAGTGAATCCACTGAGAAACCAGCTTCGGCTTGAGGATTGACAGACTGAACCATTGACACTGGTAGGTCTCCTTGGCCTCAACGTACGTAGTGATCCAGCCTTCTTAGCTCATCTATTAGCTTGTTGAACGAGACGTATAAGCGACAAGACGAAAAGATTCCAGGCTTCGTTTAGGAAAGGATTTCAAGTCAGTTTGGCTCAATCAATTACATCAGGATATAAAAATTCTTTGAGCTGCATGGGCTTAATAAGCTTGACGGACTTAACGGATTTAAGTATGACTTACTATTTTGAGATTATATTCGCATAGCAAAGCGATAAATAATTATATAAAGCTTTATTAGCTCTACTTTATTACTTACTGTATTATTACCATTTTTTATTTACAACAGTAAAAGACTTTCTCTTGACTAAGTTCTATGTAGTAATTATAAGCTCTTAGCTATACGTCTTAATTGTAAATAACACATCTAGCTTATAACTTAAATATTATATTATAATGCTTAATTAATTACTATAATATAAATATTAATAAGAAGAAAACTTAAAATATAACTTTTTTATCTCTCTTTAAGGGATATAAAAAGCTTTAATATATTTATTAAAATAATTTAACTTAATATTATAAAAATATAACTTTTTATAAAATAATAAAAAAGTAAAATAGAGATATTATAAATTAAATAATTATATTTTATATATTCTATAAATTTCTATTAATTATA